>PVHX01005670.1:0-109479 GCA_004024805.1 Geosciurus inauris | reverse complement strand
CTGCTGAAGTCGCTCTGCTTGTGGCAATGGCTGCTGGCTGGTGGCCCTGCTTACACGCGCAAGTGAAATTCCTGCCCGGGTAGCTGTATGATGATATCCAGAAGCTGGCTGGGAGATGGTATTTCCACAACTTCAACCTCTGGCTCTGGAGAGACTGACCACAGCATCCGTCTAGGCCGCCATCTTGGAACCGCCCCCCTGGATGATATTTTAAATGCTATGAACTTTCAGGAAATCCTCTTGTTCTAAAAGAAGCCGAAGGTTAACAATAAAGCAGGGTTTTATTTATTTTTTATCAGAATCATCAGAGACAGCTTTTGAAAATGCAGGAAAAATGCAGATTCCTGAGCCCATATCAACCTTAGTGAAATAGATTCTTTGGGGCCTGGCCCAGGAATTTGAATGTTAAACAAATGCTCATGTATTTAGGAACTTAAGGAACTGGAAGCTTGAGCAACATTGACAAGACAAACAAAACATAGGTCTGAAAAAATGAGATCAGTCAGTCAGCTGACATAAGCCCAGCTAATTTACAATTTCAGTTAAGTGTAAATATATATCAGGTTAACTGTGGAGAAATAATAGAAGTTCTACCCCTTATTTCATCTCTTCTTGGAGAAGTTACGGTACTGGAAGGTCCATTTTCATCTATGGAAGCTCTCATACATGTTGTTTTAAGAAGGACTAAGTCTGATTGAGCTACTTTGCAGCTTATAGTTTCATACTCTACAAAGCTCCTTTTTGTAGTTTAGCAAGTGCCTCTTCATTGACAAATGTCCTATTGCTAAATGATCCACATAATAATTCAGAGCAAAATGTTCTGATTTTTGTGCTGAGGAAGGTACTGGAATGCACACATATGCATGTGGTCACATTCATACACATACAGAGATTTCTTGGGATTCCAGTTGATATTTGTTTTCTATCACCACCTTTCTTTCAGCTCCAAATTCTATCCATTCAGCATCAAATTAACATTCCCATCTTGATTTATCTGGCAAGAACAAGTTTTCATGCCAGTATGTGGGCTGACCTTTCTGACCTTTCTTCAGAAAAAATACCAAGTGCTTTGGGTTTTTTGTGTTAATGAGCATTGGGAAACTGTCAGCTCTTATTTTTGTTTTTGTTCAAGTCAACATCATTGACCTTCACCGAATGATCTAACACTTACACACTTGTGCCAGAGATTAAAAGCAGAAACACAGAGATAGAGGAAAAATAGGGGAACAATTTGTAATTTATCATGTATCTAAAATTAGTAGGGTCACTTTAAAAAAAAGACGACAAGGAAAATTACTGTGTCCTATCTTATATTGCTGTTGGATAAATAGGATTGAATATTCTTTTTCAATGGATTTTCCTTTTTGTTTTTGAAAGGTAATTGATAACATGACAAATGAAATTCAGATTTCTGATTGTCCTTTCCCAGAGGATAAAATAAGAATGATTTAGACAGAAAATAGTTGGATCCAGCCCTTTCCTGGTGCATGCGTTTTTACCACTTCTGTATGATTTAGAACGACCAGGTGTCCTGGTTTTCCTATGAATCTCTTCACAGGTTTTAGCACTGAAATTTCCCATGTCCCAGGAAATCTCTATGTCATGGACAAACCAGGATGGTTGTTTACTCTGGATTCATCCACCATCAACCTTATTAAACAGATGTTTTCTAATGTGATACTCACTTCTCTATGATAGTCTATTCTTTGATATAAATCTATAGCTTTGTCTGTCTAGATGGATTATATATTATATATAATTGTTATATATATAATTATGTATAATATTATATTACACACATATATAAACATATATAAACTTGAAAAGTAATGAAAGCAGAGAGCTAAAGTGTAACAGTACCAATTTGAATTCCTGTTTGACTCAGAACTTGAATGCTATGATTGTTAGCTTTCTATCCAGTACTTCTTTTTTAGATGAAGTTAAGTGAGGCTCAGAGAATATGGCTAACTTATTGCCTGAGTCCACCCAGTGGACTAGGGTCAGATTCAGAACTTGAGCCCAGGGCCTCTGAATTTTTCTTCAGTGCCAAATGTGCTTAAAAGTGCCCTAATCTCCTAAAGGAGTTAATTTGCTTTGAAAAATTGAATAGCCCTGTCCCTGAGAGAAGCGGATTCACTTAGATTTTCCTTCATTAATTGCTCCCTGGTATATACCCCTACAAGAGATTATGAATTAATTTAAGGAGCACAGGCAGGGACTCCTTCCCCTGTCTCCTCTTGTAATCACAAATAGTGTATCATCCTCTAAGAAGAAGAGGTTAATAAATGTATATGATTTGGCTGAAGAGGTGCTGTGATCCTGTTATTTCTATTAATATTTTATCTTGAAATAAGCAGAAAGTGGCATTTGCTGATCGCCTTCTGCTGTTTAGAAGATGAGCACATAGAAGTTAAATGTTACTCCCTCTGAATAACTTGCAGCACTATCATAAGCCTGTATTTTATTTATAGATTAAGCTCAATATTCTGAACCAGCTTCCACATTTTCCATCTGTTCTGTAATAGCTCTTCCATGAAATCAGAAAAAAGAAAACAACAACAACAACAGATAGACCTAAAAACAGAATCTTAAATGTAACTTGAAAAATCCAAAAGCCAAGTCAATATTTTCATTGACAGATGCTGCCCCGATGACTCTCTTAAATTTAGGGTATTCTTGAAGACTGAATTAGTTTTTAAAAGATCACCTTTACGTAACAGATGTTGAACAAAACTAAAGATCTACCAGTAAAGTCTCAATGTTACTCAGTCAGTTGAGGAGGCAAGGTTGTTATAGAATTTTCCTGGTGTTTAATTTTATTTCTTTGACTAAATGAATCAATAGAATCATTTTAGTCTATTATTTATTTATTTCCACTTTTAAAGAAAGCCTTGAAAACCAGCAGTATTTAATGTCCCAGGATGATTGGGGTGCCAAGGAGGATTTTTATCACACCCATGCCTTCTTAGTCCAGTAGTTTAAAGATACTTACTAATGGGTCTTTGGAGCTGTGATCTCATTGGCCTTAACTCTAGTGGTAACTAACTGTGGCTTTCTCAAGATGAATGTACATCTCAAGATTTCTAGAAGAGGATGATTTGGAATAGTTTAGTGTGAAAGGGCTAACTCACCTTTTATTTATTTTCTTGTTAAAAAATAATCTGACCTGCCTGGCTGTGGGATCTCACAGGGCTACTTGACCTGGTGACTGTAATCATGATTGCTCCTTGTCTCTTCTTTACCAAGGGGATCATCCAAGATGGAAAAATCATCTTTATGCCAAATGGATATATAACACAGTGTCCAAACCTCAATCGCAGTAAGTAACAATTTACAGCATTTGTGAATTTTAAATATTATATAACTTGTTCATAATAGTCAGAGAAACACATCTGGAAGGGTGCACATAAACTGCAGTGCTGACTTCTGAGATAATGAGGATAGTGAAAGAGAAATTATTATATATATTGCATAGTTTTATTTGTTTGAATTTTTCAAAAGACTGTTTTCAAAATTAAAAATTTGAAGGTAAGAAAAGTGTAACCTTAGTAGATTCTGTATTTGGAAACATGTATATTTAATATAATCATATACATACTCACACATAACACACATGTAGTTTTTATAGAACTATTCTTTGAACTTTTGGACCTGAATGTCAATTTACTTTTTCCTCTTCTATAATATGATACATTTTCTAGTCGCCTTGCAATAAAAATTAGGGTTTGATTTCAATTTAAAATGTCATATTGCCTTTTTTTTTTAATAAACAGCTTTCCCCTCCCTCCCTCCTTCTCTCCCTCCCTCTCTTCCCTCCCTCCCTCCCTCCCTTCCTCCCTTCCTCCCTTCCTTCTTTCCTTTTTTCCTTCCTTCCTTCCTTCTTTTTTATTACATTAAAAAAAAAGGCTTGACTGGGTGGGGTGGTACATGCCCATAATTCCAGCAACTTGAGGCAAACATAGAAGGGACACAAGTTGCAGAGGACAGTCTGGGCAACTTAGTGAGACCCTGTCTCAAAATAAAATTTCAAAATATGAGTCAGTGGAAAAAAATAATCTGACCTGCCTGGCTCTAGCACCCCTGGCTTTAGCACCACACACATGCACACACGTGAAAGGAATAAGAAGGAAAAGATCTAGACCTAAAAATCCTCTGTGATTTTACTCAAATTTTAACCAGAAAAGCAAAGAAAAAATCCTTCCAAATAACCGCTGTTTTAAAATTTTCTGTCTTATGCTAGCCCAAGATCAATATAAATTTTATGTTTTCTTTATTGAGCTTGCCCAACCTGCAGTGATTTCTTAAGCCTGGTGCAAGGAATAATGGATTTACAGGAGCTTTTGGCCAAGATGACTGCAAAAGTAGGTATCTAAATTTCAGTTGTGATGTTTCATTTCTTTCTGTGTCCTATTTGGAATTTAGAGTGATATGTTATAATGGAAATATTTCTAGCCTTGGCATCTGCAATATGTTACTGCAAAACTGTTTATTCTTAGTTGAAATAGGACCACCTATAGTAAACATAACCATTCAGGTCTTTGATACTATTAGGCTTTATCAAAATGTTTTTCTTGAAAAATGTTTGGAAGCAAGAGGCAATATGTATCACTGTTCGTTCTCTGAGAGTAGAAAAGGAATTTGCCCATTGGCCATTAAACTAGTAACACTGAGAGATGATATATGGTCAGAGCCACTGCTGCTTATAAGCTAATGCATTTCGGATGTAAGAATAATTGCCAGTAATCACAAGGGGCAAAATAGCTATTGTTAGGAACAGATTACTGTCACAGGAGGGCATTATATCAAATGTCTATTGTATGATTCGTTTCAGGACAGGTCCTGAGATAAACAGGGAAGAAGGCAAAGTTTGTCTTTCAGCACCTTCTGTTTTATGATTCTTTATTGCTGCCGCTTCTCCACTGTTCCCTCAACAGGCATTTGGGAGGACTTGCTATTTGCTGGGGTGCTGAGTTAGGCGCCAAGAGGCAACGATGAACAAGATGTTTGTTCATATTGAGTGGCTGAGCCAAAATTGTAAAAAAATTAGGGGCTTAATATTTATTCATAAAGTGTAGGTTCGTAATGAAAAACTCTGAGCCTCATAGAGAAAGGCGCAGAAACAAAACAAAACAGAAGAGAAAATGTGGTTAATGCTGCTGTTATGATACCAGTCGGTTGTGGACACGAGTTCCTGCTCATGCCGAAGAAAGAATTAGGTTGGGCCTAAGAGACGTTATACTCTGCAAAAGGAAGAATTTTAATAACAGTGAAAATGATACATTAATCCCATTCACCTACAGCTGTGACTGCTCCGTGCCTTCAGCCATAGCATGTGGAAAAAACTGGGTCGGTAGGTAAGCGATTGGGAGGTAGAGGCATATTTGGGGCCCTTGGTTTGTGCTATTGAAGACAATGTTTCTATTTCAAACTAGAGTTTCTGGTCAACTGAAGTCCCCTTTTGTCTGGAAGGGAGAGATGGAATACTTTTGTAAGAAAAAAAACTGAGACTGAGGCTTCAGACCTAAGGCGTTAGCTTTTCACTTCGGAGTGCTGTGGAAATGTGAAATGCAAGCAATTATTTGCCATTCCACCTTGTGGCAGATAGAAGCTTTTATTTCATATTGTCTGGAGCAGTTTGATCTCAATACTGTTAATTATATTTTAGCATGCTGCCAAATTTTTGGAACAAGAAACATGCCACTCAATCTCAGGTGATTGCTGTTCTCCCTTCTCCAGCTCTGAGGATGCCCTTTTCTTTCTCATTCTTTCCCATTGCAGGGAATGTCATTCTCCTCTTTTTAGCTATACATTGTCTAGGAGCCACAATGAACTATATCTTCAGAACATTATTATGTAAAATGGGCATTTGTGAGTCAGAAGATATTTAATTGTGACAAATTGCAAGCGGAAAATGGTTTCATCTATCTTCTAACTCCCCGCTGCCCCCCAGCACTTGGCAGGTTTATAAGTCTGTTTCTTCCAAACTCTGAATAGAATTATAATTCTACAACTGAGTACTTCTGTTTTCATTGCATAATTGGAATCTTGAACATGAGTTATTATTATTTTTTTCTGTTAAGGGTCAGCTAGTAAATTTAGGACTTTGTAAGCCAAGACGTAAAACTGAAGATAATTCTGTATATACTTGTTTTACTTAAACATAATCATTTATAGTAACTTAAAATATAACCATTAAAAATGTAAAAAACATTCTTAGTTCACAGTCTGTAGAAAAATAAATGGTGGACCAAATTGGGCCCATGGATCTTTGTCAAGGTTAGTTATCCCTTGATCTAGATGAAGCTGGAGAGTCACTCATGCTGGGTGATACTTATTGAACATATACTATTTGCTAGTTCAAATGCTTTAACATTTTATATGCACTGTCACCTTAATCCTCACAAAACTCCTGTGAGCTAGATTTAATTTAGCCTACTGTACAGATGCCAACAAAAAGGTCCAGGAAGATGAGGTAGTTTCTCCTAAGAAAGGTCTAAGTACCTGAGTACCGGTCCCAACTCTGTCATCCATGAATGAGAAAGTTAATTTTGGAAAACAGAGGATGTGAAAGAGAGATTGAAAATATAAAGAGGGAATGACCTGTGGAAAGAAGGAGGTGGATGCTACCAGCAAGAAGATGGAAATGTCAGAAAGAAGGAAATGAAAAGAAAGAAAGAGACAAATGCATGTTTGATCACTTACCAAACTGAGCTAAAATTCTCAGATGTACCTGTTGGAAGTGAATGGAGCTTATAGTAACCTATGGAGGAGGCTAGGGCAAGGAAAAGGCATTTTAACTCATGCTTTGGTTCTGAGCTCTTCTTTTCCTTGGAAATCTGCGGGAATTCTTTGAGTCTTGCATGTTGACATTGTGTATGTGTCTGCCAGAACTGCTCAGGACCACCATATATTATTGGACTGCTCAGGATCAGTCTCCGAACCTAGGCTAGGCCAGGTGAATTTTCAGGGAAGAATCTTTTAAAAATTCTCAAGAAAGGTTCCCCCCACCTCTAGCCAGTGACAAAGTCTGAATAGGAAGCACTTACCTTGTGCTTTTGTGCAAGGCTTGTTTCCATTTAGTTCACTCTAAAGTTGAAGGTATAGACCATCAGATCCCCACCTTTATACAATGGACTCATGTCTTGGGCATTACCTCATCTCCAGTTCTGCCTCACTGCATCCTGTGAGTCCACCAAGGTGGGAACACAAGGGCTCTGTGTTTCTGAAGCCTCAGGATATAGGCCACCTTCGGCTTCACTTGCCTCCTGGTATCCTTGCTGCCACTTTATTTTGGCCTCTGTGGGTTTCATCCCTTTGTATCAACCTTGTGATGATTTTCCACAGTTTTTATTTATATACAGAATGTGGTATTTTAGTTGGGTCTATTGGCGAAGTTCAGGGTACCTAGTGTGCCATCTTGGTGAAAACAGAAATGTGATGTAGTCTTTTGGCAAATTGAAGAAGATGATGCCTGGAGATATGAGGCAAACCAGAAGTTAAATAAGGTCCCCAGAAGCAGAGAGAATTCTTGGGCATCAAGTCCATCTGGACTCAGCCTTTGCCTTTGGTTAAATAAACCTGTTGTGGTAAGATTTAGTTTATTGGGTTGGAGTCAAGCTTTGGAGGTTGAGTTATCCAGCAGCCATGATTAAGAAGGTCTATACTCATTGGGTCAGATGGAGAATGGGCTTTGGAATCAGATTGATCTAATTCTGAGTCTCCTTTTTTGATGTTTGTAGCCATGAGCAACTCATTGAACTTATTCTACCTGCTATTTTTCCCTAACTAAAATGGTGAAAATTATTCCTGGTTTTGTAAAGATTTCCTGACACTGGGTGAGTGAGGCTTGGTACAGGACACAGAATAGACTTTCAATAAGTGGTGGCTGTTGTTATTTATGCTGTTAAACCTAGAAAAAAAGGGAAAGATGGTCCTAAAGAAAATGCATACCTTTGTAATGATATTACAAAGATTAGCAGAGGCTACAAGTTTTCTTGTCAGGGCTTTGGGCTAGAGCAGATACTGAGAGGTCTTGGAAGGCAATAGAAAGTCCTCACAGTTGTCATAGTGGAAACCCTGGAGCCATCCCAGAGAGCAAGCCCAGTGCACAATCTGGACAGGGCTTGGTACCCCTAGCCAGAGCAAACCAAACAGATATAAACACCATATCAGCCCAGGGGTCTGCTTAGAGCGATGACTCACTATTCCCTTTTCTCCTTTTAGAGTTGGGGTGCTGGTAAATGGCTGTGCCCTTGCTTGAGCTAGGGCATATCATAGGAATTGCACTCATTCACATTCAGATGACAGAGGTCAGGGTAGAGAAGAGACCTCTTAGGAAATCCTATCATTTTGGTAAAACCACATTTTTTCAAGGCAGAGAAGGTGAAAGAGAGTTAATTGAAGTAGTAAACCCTTCTTGTTATTGTTATTCCTCCACACCTTAGTGATCCACAAGAGTTCACCACTCCCCTGGCTTCTTTTGAAGTTCTCTCAGGTAGTCTTGCTATTGTGGGAACTACCCACTGGCTAGGCCAGGTGTGTTGTGATAGGGTCAGGTGATAGGGCCCTGGTCTCAAACCATACCTGTGTTGTAATCCCATTCTGTTTTTAAGTTCAGGAAGAAGAGACTAGAGCCTGGGAATTTCTTGGTTACTTTCATTTAAATCTTTGACAAATCTGTGTAGACTAATCAAGCAGCACTTGAAGTGGCATTTCAGCTTGTAACATATTTAATTTAGAGATTTCATTGTTACAAGGGGCTCAATAATGATTTTTCAATTAAGCTTAAAGGTTTAACAATGGAAGATTTCTTTTTTCCTCTTCTATATAGCGAACTCCAAATAAATAACATTTCAAAGAAAAAAAGCAATCTACCAATGACTAATGTACTCAGATCCATTCATTGACCTCTTACTGTGAAAAAGGCCCCTGCTGTCTATCTTTGAATGGGTAGAATTAAGAATAAATGATTCAGTCCATGGTTGCTTAGATAAATGCATGAACAAAGGTAAAACAGAATAGAGATGTAGATTTGATATCATATCTATTTTGGATCTGCAGGCATTCTTGGAGAAAATGGCAGGTAGTATAGAAATAGCTTTAGAAAATGAATTTGTATAAATTCAGCATGATAATACCAATGACAGAAAATGTAATTCATTTTTTGATTCAGAATTGTTTTTCTCCTTTATTGTTGTTATAGGATTTAGCAGGGAAGGCAAGATTACATATTAAATGCCTTTGAAAAATTAGCTTTTTTGCCTTAATATCCCTTTGCCTTTGCGTCTGTCTGATGCACTCTTATTATTATAGAGATTAGTGTTTTCCAATGTTGTCAGAAAGATGTAAATATATTAAAAATAAAAACAAAGTTCAGAAGGGGGACGAAATACATTAGATTGAAATTGATGTTTTCCTTAGGAACTGAGTTTTGTAGATGAGCATAGCTCAGCTTTGTTGGACCAGTACTGATAATTACTGATATTAACCCCAAGGCAAGCTCCTAGATTTTTAGGAAACTTGGATAGATACAGAATAGCCTTTTGAACTATGTAGACTTTAGAAATGTCCTTCTTGAAGTGATACAGATTCTGGAGTTGTTCCAGGGTTTCAAAGTGAGACAGGCACACTTCTGTTCACAGATATCCTGTTCTGAGCCACTTTTAGGAGGCATGCAGTTCAACTCTTTTTGTGGAATCCTAGGTCATGTCTCAGTTGCTACCTTATGTTGAAACTACTGGGATTTATAGAAATAAAATAAAGGTAGTAAGTGGTAAATGAGTATTTCCTTTTTATTATCTCCGACCTATGTATGGCTGGCTAACTTAACCTCACCAAACTCTTAGATATATATTTTATCTGGGTTTCCTAAAGATTTCCCATATATCCTAACTACCATAGATTCTAGAAACTATATAATTAGGCCAGAGTTTGAAGTGAAATATGAATTTTTGGAAGATCATGTATATTGTAAGGAGTCACAAGAAGCTAATATTACAAGCAGAGTCACCTCTTAGTTCTTTGGGGGCTGATCATGGTGCATGTGGCTTGTTTAAGATCCTATTTATTATTTCCTCTGCCCTTTGCTACCACCCACAAAAAATAATGAACAAGTTTTCCTGAGAAATTGCAGAAGCTTGAAGGAAGAGAATAAACTAAAAGAAACCATAAGTTGGAATTACACATGGGTTTCATTTCCAAAGAATAACATGGTTCTGAGTATTTTAGAGGAGCATGTATGGAATGAAACCATGACTACCAAGCTAGAAAGACAGCATGAATAGTTATTCCCTAGGCTCAACCATTAGACCTGAAATATTGGTTCAAAGTAGTTTTTTTGTTGGATCAAAGATGGAATTGATCTCCTGTATGGGGAGAACACCAAAGACATGGATGTGACAGCAGACAGTTTGGACCAAAGTGACATATTCAGATATTTTTGCACTGTGTTTTCATTTGTGGGTTTGTGTGTGTGTGTGTGTGTGTGTGTGTGTGTGTGTGTGATGCTGGGAATTGAATCCAGAGCCTTGTGCATGCTAGGCAAGCACTCTACGTTTTGCTCCATGGCCAACACCACTCTGTATTTTGGAAGACAAGCTAGAGTTGGCCAGATGAAACGTGAGGACGGAGGATTGGAACCATATCATGAGGAGCTGTTAAGGAAACCTAGGGTACTGATTGTGGTCTAGAGCAGATGTGAGGCCTGGAGATCCTCCAATATTTTTAAATTAGAGTTGCTCAGGATGGGTTACAGGGCAAAATAGGTCTAACGGAAAAACGAAGAGAGATTTCACAGCTCAAACCAAGGAAGTTGTTTCAAACATCCAGAGTCAATGAAAAAAGTGGCTTCCCTCAGAGGACAGTGAGTGCCTGCCTCTGGAGATGTGCAGATGGTAGATGATCACTGTGAGAGGTCTCTAGCGTGTACATCCACACTTAATAAACCCTTCAAAACTGGAGATTCTAAGACTCTATGATTCATAGTAACAATTGAGTGGACTAGAAAAATGGAAACCACAAGATCTCAACTGGTGGTTTTCTTATTTACCTACCCCTGAGCTTCATCTGAACACCAAAGCAAATTCATGGGGCACTCTGTTTTGGGGGGTGGCAGTCCTGACCTGGGGGGAAACTAGATCCTCCCATGACATTATTTTTTCTTGTCCTAGGTCCCCATAATTTTTTAAAAAAAATCAGACAGTGACTTCCCAGCTTGTTAACCTTGACACTCTGGTTAGTGTGGGAAGAACATGGAGACGATAGTGGGAAATAAATCTAAGTGTCCTGGAGTTTCTGATTAGATCTCTGGTAAACATTGTAATCAGTCCTTGAGAACACATTCTTTACCCGTGTTTCACTGTGTGGGCTCGAGTTGAAAGTACATACCTTTATGAACACCCATGAGGTTCCTGCAGTAGAGTTTAATGTCTCATTTGGTGTTCATTAGACCATGCCAGCCAATATGTCTTCAATTTAGAGTGATTTCACCTTGTGCAAAAAAATAAAAAAATAAAAAATAAAGATTCTGTTATGAAACACTGAACTGAATATTCTTTCTCCTGCTTAGATTTTTTTCTTGTTGCTATTGCTTTGTTAGCACAACACAACTAAATTACACAGATTATGCATTTTTTTTTTCAGCTAAATTATGCAGAGACGAGACTTAGTCAATTGGAAAACTGTCATTGCGAGAAGACCTGTCAAGTGAGTGGACTGCTCTATCGAGACCAAGACTCTTGGGTTGATGGTGACCACTGCAGGAACTGCACATGCAAAGTAAGCCCCTTTGTAAATAAATAACATAAAGCAGTTTTAAGGGGACAGGCTCAATAATTATAGTCTAATTGTGTTCTTTAATATATAACTTTAATTCCTTTATACCTACTACTCCTTAGCAATCTGAGCAATTATAAAGTGATGCTGGAAAAGTGTCATTTTTAGTGTAAATACTTGGAAATTAAAATTGACTTTCTTTTGATATATTCTGATTTGATCTTATATTATTATGAAGACCTTACTGTTTGAAATTTTGAAGTTGAGATGTAGAGGGAGGAACAGAATCCTTTGATTTTCAAAACAACCTAATAGTTAGTTTTATTCTCAAGTTTGCTAGAATAAAATTTAGAAAGGGGGATTAATTAGTCTCTACATATTTTTTGTTGTATTTTTCAAGCTATCTGTCATCTGTTTCAGAGAATTGCAAGATGTTTTCTCTACTCCCTGCCTTTTAGGGTATTCATTATTTGTCCACTCCTTTATCTGTTTCAGAGAATTACACGAGAGCCCCTGCTAAAAATTAGTATGTAAACCTTGTTGAGTTGAAATTACTTGATAAATATCTGAAGAATGCCATTGTTTATCCAGGAAAATACAAAATAGGTTGTTAGAGTCTCAAAAATGATTGACAGGGTCTGCAAAAGGTGTTATTTATGTTCTTGTAAAAATAGCTTTTTGTTTTCTGTCTAATCTACTTAGTCCACATGGGCAGGTGGGATGAAGCCAGTGATGTATATCAGAAAAGTAATTGAGGTGACAGAGGTGCCTTCAGGCTAGAGAAAATGCTTTATTTATGGTCTTGGAGTGGACTGGGAATTCCCACACCACTCGTTTCCCTGATGAATGTTTGGAATGAGATGTGAACTTTCTCCACCACAGGAGAGTTTCAAAGGATGCCGCTGAGATTCCTTTCCCTGTCTTCCTTTCCGCAGAGTGGCACTGTGGAATGCCGAAGGATGTCCTGTCCCCCTCTCAGTTGCTCTCCAGACTCCCTCCCTGTGCACATTGCTGGCCAGTGTTGCAAGGTCTGCAGACGTAAGTACTGACTGAGGGTCACATTGGCCATCCGTGCTTTGAGATCCGTTTTTCCCTCTGTTTTCAGGATCCAACTGATTGACATTGATGAAATGAAGCAATGGTAATTGATGTAGTACTAAATGTATAATAAGAAGAGCCATCATATTTTAATCACTTGCAGATACAGCAGACATTTTTATATGGATATTTTTTTCCTTCTAAAAATACCCCTCAGGTCAACCCTAATTACTATTCTCCCATTCTACATGTAGGGAACTTGTGTTCACAAGGATTAAATCACTTGGCTAGATTCTCTTGTTATTAAGAGAATTTTGTTAGAAATTTCAGAATGGTATTTAATCGAAATATTGAAGCAGTTTCCTTCAGTGTTGACTCCTTCACATAATATGATGATTTGAAAATCCTTTTTCACCTGTGTTGCAGAAGGCACTGTTTCACCTGAAATAGTGAAATGAACACTGAGGCAGCAGGAGTAAGGGCTGTCACTTAGAATGCTCGCTATGTGCCCAGTACTGTGCCAGGTGTCTTAATTCTACCAGTCTATTGAATTCTCATGGCAATGCATTAGGTAGGTATTGCTTTTACCCTATTTTACAGGAAGGTTAGGCTTAGATAAGTTAACTTACCAAGGTCACAAAGCTGGTGAGTGGCAGGGTGAGTTGTCGAGCTAGTTGTGCTGACTGCGAAGCCTGTAGTCTTTTCAGCAAACCCTGTGGTCTCCAACAGAAGTGTTATGGTTACAAGCGTGGCATCCAATGGATAGCTTTCAAGATCATTTACTTATCAGAGAAGCACGCCAACATTAGTAGGCCTTAAAGGCACAGTGGTTGCACTGCCAGAAATAGCCTGTGACCTGCTACAGTGGTGGAAGCGGGTAGCTGGTCTGGTCACACTGGCTCAAATATTGTTGAACTCTTTCAAAAGAAACTTTGGAATATTCTTACTTGTCATGGTTGGCACAGTACCTTTAGTTCTAGAAGGTGTACTTGGAGTTATTTTAGAGGAAGGAACTTTCTTATTTATTTTCCAAGGACACTGGGAAGTGATGTCTGACAGTATAGCTAGTTCAGGTGTCCAGATATTGAATTATAGTGGCCTTTTATAGATAGTTATTAGTAGCTGCAGGTTACATTTTTCCAATGTTGATATTGTATATAATCATCAGCAAGGAAAGAAGTTGATAAAAATTGGGAATTTGTTAAAAAATGTGAAATTATTTTACTCTGTCATTTTGAGTTCCCTATGCAGATTTGTGAGTACTTGGGAGATGTTTAGGTATGGGAGTAACGGATCCTTCAGATGTTTTGTATTTAGCTTTTAATGTTTTTGCTTTGATTTTCTTTAAAACCATAAAAGCACTATGTTTATTATGTAAAATTTGAAAACACAAAGAAGGATAAAGGTAAAGATGAAAATTTACATAATACTGTCATTTGGAAAAAAACCACTCCTGAAATTTTACTGGATTGCACTTCAAGAGATTTTTTTTGTGTGTATACAATTGAGGAGGTCACATTGAGTAGACAATTTAGATCCTATTTGTCGACTTACTATTATCACTTAAGTGTGTTTTTTAGAAACTGTATAAATGTCATTTTCGTGAGTTTCATGGTTTCCCACTGTTTGGCTGTTGCATAACTTATTTAATTATTCCTCAGTTGTTGAATGCCTGGGTTGATTCTCACTTCTTGCTATTCCAAATTACTCTTCAATAGTATGTTGCATACAGAAAACATATTTTTGTATATTTTTGTATTTTATGTTTCTTTAAGATAGATTTCTCCAGAATAGAATTATTGGGCCAAAGACTGACATTTTCAAGAACCTTGATGCACATCATTAAATTGTCTCCTCACTAAATTTCTGTGGCATACTCATTTTTCTTTATTCTAGTTCTTTGAGAGATTTAAGCTTTAAAAATTATCTGAGGAAGTTGCTCAATTTTATCAAGATGTTGATACACACGCTAACTCAAATATCAGTGTTTTTTGGTCTTTCTATGGAATTCATAACGATTTATTTAGGTGGCACTAATTTTCTCAGCCTCTTTGATTGATAGTTTGACGTGTTCAGAGTTTAATAAAGTGTGAATGCAAGTAAATTATTAAGAACACTGCTCAAGAAAAAAATGAAAGAGAAATGATACAGTGTACCTTGGGTAATTAAAAAGTTGAGAACCTCTGGCCTGAAAGGCTTTCATCTCTTACTAGTTTTTAATAGAAATATGCATTAGGCAGTTACTAAGCATGGGTGCCTGGAATAGTGATGGGAGAGTCCTCCCCCATTACAGAAGCTGGCCTTTCATCTAGAGACCTGGGTTTCAGGGTGCAGAATAGTAAGTGCTGCAGGCTTGTGAATGGGGCACTCTTGGAGCAGAGAGGCACTGGTGGTGCACTTCCTACAGGAAGAGGAGCCATGGTAGATATTCCCAGCTTTCTGGAAGATGGCTACAGTGGATCAATAGTGGGGAGGGGGGAGGAGAATGAGAGCAGATAGAGCAGAGTTCTAATAACAGTCAGTGGAATTTCTAGAAGTTTTAAAATATTTTCACACCAGAAAAATGATAAAGAATATTTACTTTGGTTATCCCTTTCAAAGATAATGAGTACATGAGGCAATGCTTGGGGTAACTAGCTCAATTTAGCCATTCTGCAATGTGTGCATATTTCAAAATATCATATTGTATACTGTGAATAAATATATATGTATATATAGTTTTGTCAATTAAAATTGGCAAATTTTAGAGGAAAAAAGTGTAACTGGTATGAATCATGTACAGTTAGATTTTTTTAAACTAGTTTGATAATCTGAATTGTTTTAATTGGCTCATTCTATCCATTCACATTTAATGCTATTATAAATATAGTGGAAGGCACTATTCATTAGATACTTATTTTCCCTTGGTTTAGTTCCTTATTCTGACTTTTTTTCTTTTTCTCTGGACAGTTGTCTCAAGTAAATTTCTTTTATGTGACGGAAAGTTTTTTTTTTTTTTTTTTTTAATGATTCTCTTTGGGTTTAGGTAAGGCAGTATTCCAAGGACACCAAGAGAAAGTATGCTCTGACTCAGACAAAAGAAGCTGATACATACATAAAACACATTGTTGCTGGGGGTGGTGACCCACACCTGTGATCCTAGCAATTGGGAGGCTGAGGCAGGAGGATCATAAGTTCAAAGCCAGCCTTAGCAACTTAGCAAGGCAGTCTCAGTGAAGCCCTAAGCAACTTAGCAATATCCTGTCTCAAATAAAAAATTAAAAGGACTGAGGATGTAGCTCAGTGGTAAAGTGTCCCTGGGTTCAATCTCTAGTGCTGAAACAAGCGAACAAATGTTTTTGCCTGCTGGCTTCCTAAATATCTGTGCACTTGTTGTGGTCTTAGGAGCTTCAGCACTTACAAAGGAGGCACCTGTGCGAAGATATGAAAGAACTTTGTTTAGGTGTCCACAGGGGTCCAGAATACGGTATAGGAGTCTCATTTCTCAAAAGCATATTGGGTGTCTGCTTTATTCAAGGCATATTGAGCATAGCTAACTGCACATTAAACCCCCCTGGTGAAAGTCTTAAACTGGAGATTTTCAGGACCCCATCTAGACCTACAAATTGGAATTTCTAGGTAGCAGTTTCCCAAGATCTATATTCTTTTGGTAGACATATTTGAGAACTACCAGAGATAAGAAGGAGGAGGGGAGGAGGAGAAGAAATCTTTGAGCTATGCAAAACAGTATTTGCAAAGGAATTGAAGTAGTAGAGGGAAAAGGAGGTAGTTTGAAAATAATACATGGTATTACAGATGAGAAGAAGAAAGAAAATTGACTATGTGGTTTGGGGATGATGATGAAGATGTTTTTCCACTAAAAATTCATTCATTCAGTAATCCTTACTGAGTTCCCTTATCCCAAATGTTGTCCTCAACTTTGGGTACAACAATGCAGATGTGTAGATGATTCAGTCTATTTTAGGCATGGAACTAGAGCATTTTATGTGTGTTCATTCATTTAGTTCTTCCAACAGCTCAAAGTAGTAGGATCCACTATTATTCCCATTTTACAGATGAGGAATTGAAGCATGAAGAGGAAGAGTAACTTGAGACTCAAGAGTGACTCCAGAGACCCAAGAGTAAGAGTCTCTTGGTGGAGCCCAGGCACTCTGGCTGCAGAACTGATGCTCTTAAACTGTCTGCTTTATTCACTACATGCATTATCTCTATTACAATAAAGAACTTACATAATGTGAACATGGTGTAAGATAGAGATAGCACAGAGAAGGGTGTATTTAACTTCATCAGAAATGTATGTGTGTGTGTGTGTGTGTCTGTGGTGTGTGTGTGTGTGTGTCTGTGGTGTGTGTGTATGTTAGAAAAACTTCATGGATAACAGTTTAGCAGGGTATTTACAAATGAGTAGGAATTTTCTAGGTGTACAAGGTAAGTAATAACATACTTGCTAGAGGGAATTGCATGTACAAAATCATGGAAATAGACACAGCATTGATTTTGGTTTTAAAAGCAAGGTTTTCAAGAAGGATTGTGGCATACTAAAAGAAGTGATTTTAGAAAGACCACTGCATCAACAGAACAGGAGGCAGGGGCACTAGGTATAAGATTTGGGCAAATTCCAGGGAGAGGTGATGAGGCTGGCATTCAGGCACTGCCTAGAGAGATGGATGTGAGTGACAGCCAGAGGACCTGGCACGGTATAGATACTCAATGAGCATTGTTTTGCGTGAATGTCTGTGAGGGAGAGATTGCCAGGTTTTGAACAAAAGCCTCTGGGAGACTCATAGTGTGATTAACAGAAATAAGGCAGGTGGAGGAAGTAGCTTGGGGAGTGATGCATTCTCTTTGGTATGTTTGAGTTGGAAGTGCCTGAGGGACAACCAGTGTGATGTGGGTGTCTTGCTCAGATAGGTCATGTTTGAAGCTGGGGCTATGAATTAACTCACTGAGGAAGGAAGAATCCTTGGGTATTCGGCTCCTCTGATCTGCCACTCTTCTTTAAAGTGTAAAGCCGAGTGCCAATTTTGACATTCTAGGCTGCTGAGTGCCAAGGGATGACTGGAGTGTGTGAAGAGTACAAGTACTCAAATAAAGACAGAGCAACCTCATATCTACCTCTGACAGGGACATCAAGCGGTGCCTGTCAATTGTTTATTTAGTGTGCAACCAAATGGCAAAAGTGTCCAATCCTCACACTCAAAAAAATCAAGGTCAATTTTGAAGGGCCAGATATCTGGGGTGCAAAAAGATACAACTGTATAACTCTTTCTCTAAATCCCCAGTATGTTTGTTTTTGACATCATGGAGAAGTGTGTGTTGATGCTGGGTTTCAATTTCATGGTTGGACACTGTGAAATATTCTAGTTTGCATGTCCCCAGTGTGATATGAAGGGCTTCAGGTATCCATTTACATTTCTACTCACACTGAAAGCTGTTGAAATGAAGTCCCAAATGTCCTAGCCAAAGGCACCGGAGCCTGACTCACCTTATGCTTGAATTTCCTCAGACATAAAAAATAAGCCTTTTGGTTGTAGATCAAGAGGCTGGATAATGGGGAATGATGTTAAGCATATGGGGGGCGGTGGCAGAGAGGGAGGGGCACTGTCATAGAGGTAGGAATGACTATGAGAAAGCAAAGGGAATTCTTGTGACCTCCAGTGGTGATCCTGAAAGTTGTCTGAGATAATTTCAGATTAATTGGTATCCTAATTGTATACATGTTCTGTACCAGTGCACAGTTGCAAATGACTGAGACTTGTGGTAATGTGTTGATATCATTTGCCAATCCCTAAATCACTCTCTTATGTAAAGTCATACAGTTCAGTGGACTGTTGATGTTATGCTGGACTGGTAGATTTGAGGGATGGATATGACCCAGAGTGACCCAGTGAGACATTCTTCTCTCCAGATAGGAATTATGGGGTGAATCTATCTAAGAGGATAAAGGAATTGAGCAAATATCTTAAGACAGAGTAGCCAGTGTGTTAATATCATTGTGGGAGTTGCAGGGGGCAAAGGAGGAAGAAAAGTCTATTTCTGTACCTCCCATCCTGGGCCAAGAAGCAGATGGCAGATTTGACAGTGCATTTAGCAGAACTGTCACTCTGGAGTGAGCCACCTTGCCAAGTTGGCAGCAGCTGTGTTTGGGAGTATGGGAATTTATTAGATAGGAATCCCAGGTCTTTGAAGATGTGGTCTCCCTATGCAAGCAAATTAGGGAATCCAGATCATCATTAGAACCAATGGTTTGCCTAGAAAACTGAGGCATAAGAGACAATCAGGGATGGGTTTCTTTTTTTAATGAAAGGAATAAAATGGTCAATTTAGAGAATTGTATTGATTCTGCATTTTTGTTGTTTTTGTTCTAAAACTTTGCTATTTACTTTTAATGTTGGAAATTGTATTAAATTTCAGAGTTAACTCTTAGCTGGGAATTTGACTGTTTTTTGTTTGTTTGTTTTGTGACTGAATAGAGCCCATTAACTTTAGAACTATTAATCATTACTAACAATAAGGCCAGAGATCCACTGGGCTTGATGCTGCAGATAAAGTTAGGAATAGTCCCCACACTCATGGAGGTTACATGGGAGGTTACTTTATACATCATGGAGGTTACATTGTACGTCAGGGGAGATGTTTAATGAAATGGGAAATTAAGATGTAATGTGATGTGTGCTCTGCTGGGGTTAGGTCCAAAATGCAATGGAGGCACAAACTGAAGGCAATTAACCAGTGTTAAAGGTGAGGAGCAATGTATTCAGGAAATCATGCCTGCACTGAACCTGATGGGTATATAGGTTGGGAGGTCCCAGTGGAAGATGGACAAGGCTGAGTGTCCCTCTAGCAGATAAAACTATATGCAAATCCTAGAAGTAAGAGAGAGAGTTTGGCTAGAGTATATGTGGAGGTGTGAATATTTGGGCGGGTGAGTGAAAGCACATAATTGGTGAGTTATAAAATTTGGGAGATAAGAACAACATAAATGGCCTCATGTGCTAAATTAAGAAATTTGTACTTTATTCTGAAAGTATCAGGGGTCCATAATGATTTTACATAGGGCCTTATGTTTGCACATCAAAAACATGCCTGCTTGTTATATGAAGAAGGACTAGAGAAGCCTGAGATCAGAACATAGGAGAGCTAGGAAATTCAGGAAGTACTAGAGAAGAGGGGCAACCATGGCCTCAATGAAGACAGTATCAGGGGCAGAGTGAGGAATGGAGAAAAGTAGTTTGACTTGAGAAACTCGAGGGAACATTGCTAGAATTTGGGCACTGAATGGACGCAAAGTTGAGTAAGAGGCAGAAGTTGGAAGGACCCCAGGTGCCATTCACTGAGAGGAGACTACTAGAGCAGAACTGGTTGAGTGGGGCATGAGGTTGCTGCTGGTCAGGATCTGAGAGAGAAACAAACTCTGAAGTAGAGATTTGCATATGCTTCATTAGGAAGTGCTTCCAGGATAAATTCTGGGGTAGGAATGAGATAATGAAGGATGCAGAATTGGGCAGGAGGAGAAGTTGAATTAAATGCAGTTACAAACACCTCAGTTATTACTGCAGGGATCTTCAGAGCTGGAATTGCCTTTCAGAGTTGTCCTAAGTTGGAGCCAGGGAGCCAGAACTTTGTACTACCTTCACCTACCACTTATTGAAAATAGGCTATCCCAGGAAGGAGACTTGACCTTGAGCAAGGTGACTCTTCCTAGGACAAGTGCTAGATCATTAGTCAGCTGAGAGCTGCTGGCTGCCAACTGTTCCAACAGCCATAGGAATGTCTCTTTTGGTTATGGAAGGGCTTGGGGTAGCAGACCACAGTATCTACTACAGAGGTATGCTGTTAAGTAAACTAGTATCTCTGGGCTTTTCCTATGCCTAAAAACAAGGGGCTGGACCAGCTAATTACAAAGGATATACATACTCAAACATTCCATGAGAATCAGAAGACAGTAGAAGTAGGAAATTACCAAGTGTAATCAACCTATTTTTAACAGAGAAATGGAGACCCTCTGAGGTGAGGTGGTTTTTTAAGACTGACAGTGAGTTTATGGGAGAGATTTCTTTACTTCTTGTGCATGTCTTTACTTCTGCTTCTCCTGAGAGCTAGGGCTAGAAAGGCACTCATCAGAGCAGGAGAGGGAGTAATCAGGCCTTTGCTTCCTTGTTTCTGTTGAAGTGGCTAGAGACTTTGGTGGACTCCCATTAGGGTCATATCAAATTGATGTATTTTGCACTTGCTTAAAGTGAGTCAGCAAGTTAAGGACTAAGTCCCAGTGGAATCTAATTGAAGTTCCATTTATGCTTCTCTTTGAAATTTTCTACAGGCCTACTTTTACCCCCTGCCCTCCTGGTTAGCCTGTTAAGCTCACCTTTCTACAATAGTCTCTCTAGCACATTGATGAAGCAATTTATTAGTTTGGCTTGTATTTCTCAGTTGTCTCTGAGTGTCTTAAGAACACATAGGCTAAGAACACCTACCTGCCGTAATCACAAGGAAAAATAAATGGCATCCTACTCCATTGTGGCCAGTTCTGATGAATGGGACATAGATGAACCCCCTTTCATTTTATAGTTGGAATGTCAATCAAAATTACTACTAATTTTACTCCATGCTGATGGCAACCGATTCTTCCTTGTTTTAACCTCTTAACACATTAATTCATTTTCTTTTTGGCAACTGCAGTAAAATAAGTATATGTCTTTGGTGTGAGGGCAAGACAAACACAATCAAGATGAGGCCTAACTGGGGAATTCAAAGGTTATCCCCCACACTATTCCTATGTCTGCCTTTACACAAAGAGACCTGTGTTGCTTAGGATCAGGGAATCAGGTTTCTGTGGAATCTATTGGAGTTGGATGACACCACTAATGTTCTGCTGTTGCACAGCATGGATAACTGACCCAATTTTCTGTTTTATTATAGCAAAATGTATCTATGGAGGAAGAGTTCTTGCAGAAGGCCAGCGGATTTTAACCAAGAGCTGCAGGGAATGCCGAGTAAGTTTTAATCTTATATTCCTGTCACTTCTGGAGAGTGAATAGATAGATGTGTGGGCTTTTGATAAGGTTCTTGAGCATGCTTATTGGCCTGGATGGGTTCCTTATGGGCAGAGCCCTCTGCAGTGGGCTGGAGTTGAGGATGAGGGTACCTAGTCACTACTAGTATGTGATTAGACTATGTTCTGCTATGAATCAGGTACCTGGGAGGAAGCCTTAGGAAAGATGTGAGAATGGAGAGTCAGCAGCTTCTGTGAGACAGTGAAGTTGGTGGGTGACCCTGGGGAAGTGTTTTGAGTTGGTATTAGGGGAATTGGTCTCTGATGCTAACTAACTATGACAGTGCCATCTCTACTCCCAATGGCTGATGAGATGCTAGAAGATGTCTTGTCTTCTATGAAATAAGATGTATAGAACCACATATTTCATTCAGTAATTGTTCAACAGATATTTATTAAATAAATTCTGTATTCCAGTATTGTCCTGAGTTTTGGGTATACAACAATGAATGAAGAAAAGTCTATCATTATACTATTTGCAGTATTGAGGTAGATAGTAAGAGAATAAATAAATATGAAATTTAATGACAAATTCTATTTTAACACATGAAGTAAGCTGAAAGGATAGAGGTTTGGGGTGGGTAAGAGTGGTCTGGGAAGGCCTCCTTGAGGATATAATTTTAGAATAAAGCTCTGGATAAGGCATGGGAATCAGCCATAGAGTTATGTGGGTGAGAAGATTTCCAGGGAAAAGGAAAGCAAGTACAAACAGCTTGAGATGGGAGCTTACTTGACATTTTCAGTGATGAATAAGGACACCAGGATAGCTGAAATGGACTGAGTAAGGAGAGGGCAGCAAAAAACGGAACCATAGGGATAGCCAGGGCTGGATCATTTAGGGCTTGTAAGGTAGGATATTAAAGGTCCTGTGGTTTGACATTTTTGTTTATTCACAGATCTTTCTCCATTGTGATGATTTGATTCACTTTGTTTATTCATTTATCCCTTGATTTATTCAATGAATATTTATTGAGCTTATACTTTTTGGTCAAGTGTTATTGTAGGAGATGGAAATGCAATTGTGAAAATTTTTCTCTTTTTATTATTTTGTGAATTTTTTTTTTTTAGTATTTTGTGAAATGTTTTTAGAACATCTGTTGTGAGCCAGGCAGACAGCAAGGAATTGGGATTAAATGGAAGACTTTATAGTTCTCTGAAGATCCTGGCATAAATGAGAAAGAGAGACAAGTGAGTCGGGTTATAGTATGAGATAGTCTTATGCTGTTGGCCAATCCTTCATGCTAATAGCATTGATTAGAAGCCCTTGAATCAACATTGAAGGGTCAAACAGGGCTTCCGGAAGGTGATAACTGGTCTTTATGGGTAATTGTTTCCTAAGTGCATGAGCGTAAAGGCACATTCCAAGCAAAAGGAATAGCATGTACAAATGCTAAGAGTCAGCTATTATTTAGGGAATTATAAAAAATTGACTTGGTGAAGTCAAATGTGTGGGAGAGTGAATAGAAATAAAGCTATAAAGGTAGAGCAGAGAATATCAGTTTTGAACTTGATCTTAATGAAGGTGAGCATCCATTAAAGAGTGTGTGCATGTGTGCCATGACAGCTTTGCATTTTTGAGGCTCATTTTGATTGTGTAGAGGGGACCATGGGGGAGCACTGGGTGAATCTGAACAATGGTAGAAATGCAGAGGCCCTGACTTAAGGTAGTGGCAGAAAAGACAGAGAAGAGAAGATTTGAGCTGTTTAGAAATAGAATTGAAAAGACTCGGTGAGTAGTTAGATTTGTGGAGGTGGGAGGAGGAATGAAGTTGATGTCCAGATTCTTGTCATGCATGGTCAAAGAGAATAACATTTTATGTTTTTGGTTGCCATCAGCAGAAACCTTCTCTGAATAATATAGGCAAACTTTATGATTTTATTGGAGGGCAATGAGAGCACTCACACAATCCTTAAACAGCCAAAAGAACTAAGGTTGGGAACTAAGCACAGACTAGATAGTCCCAGAACTTTGGAAGCAGGGTCCATAGCCATGGTCTAGGAGGGAGGAGTCTGACAGGCACATGTCTGCTGTGATGAATCACTTTCAATTATTTCTACTGTCTGTAAGTCATTTATAGAAGGTTTAAGGTATTGGGAGAGGGCATATGATTAGTAGAGTTTTGGTTATATATCCGAACCCTGATTGTTCAGGGTAGGGGAGAATTTGAGCTTTTCATACTTTGTGTAGGAAGCCATCACCTGGGATTGCCATCCCATTAAGACTACATGCAATGGATAAACCATTCCCTGAGAGGAAAGTGTGGTATCCTCTGAAGGGGAGACTGGATCATAAGAAACCAAGATAATGTAAATGCTGTCTTCATTAGGTGAGGGTACTGTGATTAAATGAGAGAGGAGGGACATGTTTTGAAGCTGAGAAGGGAGTGGAAAAAATATGGGACTAAGCTGGGCATGGTGGCACAAGCCTGTAATCTCAGCACTTTGGGAGGCTGAGACAGGAAAATTGCAAGTTCAAAGCCAGCCTCAGCAACAGCAAGGTGCTAAGCAACTCTGTCTCTACATAAAACACAAAATAGGGCTGGGGATGTGGCTCAGTGGCCAAGTGCCCCTAAGTTTGATCCCCAGTACCAACAACAACAACAAAAAATTGTACTAGTTCTAGACATGTCAAGCTTGATAGTATTTTGAATATCAATTGCTATGTAACCAACTCCCTAAAACTTGATGACTAAGAACAATATTTTATTATCATCTGTCAGGGTTGTGTGACTTGAACAGGCTGAGCTGGGTGATTCTTACTTGGGGTCTCACATGTTGGAGCAAAGGTCCTATGAAGGCTTGACCTGGCTGGATGTCCAAGATGGCTTCTTTATTTACATGGCTAACACATTAACTAAGATGAATGGAACAGAAATTTCTCTTTGTGTGTCTGTCTTTATGTCTGACTGTAGTCTCTCTCTTTCTCTGTGGCCTCTAGACATGGCTACTTGGGCTTCCTTACAACATGGTGGTCTCAAGGATTTCTTACTTGGTGGCTAGCTTCCTTCAGAACCAACTGTTCGAAAGACTGAGGTGGAAGCTCTAATATTTCTTATAACCTAAGGTCCAGAGTTATGCAGTGTCACTTTCTCTACATTCTATTGCTGATACAGGGTGAGCCCACATTCATCACAGAGGATGATACAAGAATGTGAATACTTGGAGGCATGGTTCATCAGGGAGACAAGCATCACAGGACAGCAGATACCAAAATAAGACTTTGTGATACAATTTTTCTACTTTGAAAATACCCCTGTTACTAACCAAATAGGTAACTCATTCCATGGCTAGAGAACATTAGTGATCAGCAAATTCCTTTAAATGAGTGGAAATCTACCTTTCAGTGACTTCTACCCAGTGAAGTTGCTTTTGTCCTCTGGAGAATGAGTGAGTCTGTTTACTTTTGCAAAGTAACACTGTGGTTGAAAAGTCAAAACTGCAATCAAGTGTACCTGGATCCAAATTCTGGAATTTGACCTAGTTATTAGTGTAGTTCAGAATTCTTTGCATTCTTTTCCACTAGGGGGTTCCAGAAAGAGTTGGGTTGGTAAGACATGCTTAGTTTAGGTAGAAGTGAGGGTTCTTATGGCCTCCTACATGTTTTCCCTCTCCTAATGCCCCTCTTACCCACTACAATTTAAAAAAAGACAATTTTATAGGCAGAACCACCTACCCTAGGGGAATGAGAAGGTTGTCAACTTCAATAAGAGGATGTTTGCCCCATGATGACCTTTTAACCTGGCATCCCTTTCTTGCCCAACATTATCTGGGAAAAATTGGACAAAATAGTAACACTACCTACCTGTCTAATCCAGGGTCCTAGATAGTAGAAGCTGAGGCATGGACTTTTATGTTGATGCTTTATTTATTTATTCTTTGGTGGTGTTGGGGAAAGAGAGGTACAATCTTAGGAATGAAAGAGGGACAAACACAAGGAAGTAAGAAAGGAAAGGCAGAGGAGCAAACACAAGAGCATGCATTACAGAGAAGCCACAGCCCTACAACAAAGCACAACTGGTTTTGTGAGGCATCTCCAGAGAGGCTGACAGAACCACTGTGTCTCAGAATAGACCCTCTTTGCAAATGCTTTTAACTACTTTATTTAATTTTCTTCTTATCACATCCCTGGAGAAAAGGAAGGAATGTATTTTGAAGATTGAAGAGAATGAGGCATTTAGAGACTTACAGAAGCTCTCTAACAAAAGAGCTTAAATCTAGCTCTTTATAGGAGTTTGAGGAGGAGGGGCTCTTTGCCATATCCTATCTCTCATTGGCCAGAATCTACCTTGGGGGTTAACTCCTGTGAATATCCCTATTGGATTCCCCCCCACCCCCGTCTTGGCTGCCATGAGAATGCCAGAGACTCCATGGGTCCAACCGGTTTGGTGGATACACAGGTGTGGTGGTCTCTCTGTGTCCATAAGTGTTGATTATAGGGGTTTCTTAGCCTTTGACAGAAGCAGGAATCGTGTGACAGTGAGGGCTTTATAATCTCTCAGTCAACAAGGAAACTCCCAGTCCTGGAAGTGTGGTGGGATAGATGGGGATGATCTGTTACCGAGGACTAGCACAAGCACATTACCATATAGGGATGTTGAGTGGATTAAAGAAGATGAAGTATGGGAATAATTTAATGCAAGCTTGGCACAAAGTAAGTCCTCATTAAATGAGAGCTATTCTTATTATTTCACATGACTATGTATGCCCTTCTTGAATATAAGACACATGTCCTGTGCTCTGTAAAGTGTTTCACTTCTATGGGAACAGAATTGATTTAGATTCTAAAACTCTTGATTTTCTCTTTTACCTAGGAAAAGCTGGGCTGATGAAAGACAGTTTTCCTCCTGTGCTTATGATGCCAGCACCAGCCATGGATCTGTCATTTATAACTAGCAGCCCCTTTTACATATTGGGTGGAGGCAGTGGGTGACTTTAGCTAGGGTCATTATTATGACTTGATCTCTGTTATTATCAGGGAGGATCAAGGAAGACATATTTGGGACCTATAAAAGATACATGGATTTAAATGAATTTAAATGCCAACTCATCTGCGTAGTACTTACCACTGTTACTGGCAAGTTGTGGGTGCCCCATATACTTCATTTCATCTTTAGTATGTTTGTTTTGGTTTTACAATTTAAAAAGTAGTTGCACAGACAGGTTATTCTCTTTGCACAACTGGTGTGTGCACGCATGCATGCATGTGAATTCACATGAATAATTAAACCTCTTTAAAAAAGACATTGTTTTGATGCCTTGTCTTTCAGTAGTTATTTATGAAATGGTTACTTTGTGCACAGAGAAGGGCATTTGACAGTATTATTTAACATTTGTTGAGTACTTACTGTTTTCTAGACATTGTTTAAAGCCTTTTAAACATATTATTCCATTTACACTTCATGCTAACCCTGTGAAGTAGATACTTTATAGAAGTGCAAATTGGGGCACAGAAGAACAAGGCCACATGGCTGATGAGCGAGCTAGCTAGCTGCGTTCAGGACCTTTGTGGCCTGGCTCCATAATTTCCTCTCTTTGCCTCCCTGTTGCCACTCCTGATGCTGTTAGACTTATTTGGAAATTTTTTTCACCTCTGAATTTTAGAGGGGTAGATTCAGAAATATTGAATGATTAATTTTCAATCTATCTAAGAATTCAAATTGGTCAGGCTAGGGCCCATTAATTCTCTTGATCAAGGGTAGCATTTATAAAAGGCCACAGAAGTGCTTTGGACACATTTAATGGATGTAGAGAAAGGGGGATGAGTATAGGATAAGAAGTCTTCTGATCACTAGCAAGCAGCCTTTCAAATGATTTAAGCCCCAGTGTTCTATGGCATCTGTGTTAGTCAGTTTTTTTGTTGCTGTGACAAAAATATCTGGCAGGAACAACTTAGAGGAGAAAAAGTTTATTTGGGGATCACCGTTTCAGAAGTTCCATTTATGGTCCAGCTCCACTGCTCTGGCTTGAGATGAGGCAGGACATCATGGTGAAAGGATGTGGTGGAGGAAAGCTGCTCAACTCATGGCAACTGGGAAGCAGAGAGAGAGAGAGACAAGAAGGGGCCAGGGAGAAATACAGTTCCTGAGGCCACACTCCTAATGACCTACTTCCTCCAGCCATGCCCTGCCTGCTTACAGTTACCATCCAGTAATTTATTCATATGATTAATCCAGCAAGTGGATTAAGACACTGATGAGGTCAGAGCCCTTCATAATCTAATTTTTTTAACCTCTGAGTAGCATTGCATTGCCTAACAGATAATCTTTTTGGGAGGACATTTCAGATCCAAACCATAATAGCGTCTATTGTGTGTAATGAATTAACTTATTAACTTTTTTTCTATGCCTCTTAAATGATACTATATAAGTACTATCCTAGAGAAAATAGAGGAAATAATATATCAAATAAATTTCTGTGTTCTCTGATTTAAATGAAGATCCCCAGTTGATAAAATGCAACCTGGAGATCCATCCATTTCCATTTCCTGGGTTTAAAAAAAATCTTCAGCCATAACAATTAAACAAGAAAAATACTTTTGTGTCAGATATTTTCACCAAGTATTTCCAGAAGTTAATGTATTGTTTTTTAAATCAAAATGAATAAATTTAATTTTGTTCAACATTTCTTTAGCCTAGCAATATTGTTTGACTTGAAAGGATGAGTTTTATATGTTATTAGAGATTCAAGTTTAGCATGGAACTTAAAATTGCTTTTATTTGACCAATGACTTGAAGACAGTCACTCTTAAGTGAGAATATTGTAAGAATGAGATTTTCCCACTAACCCAGATATCAATGTAGAGGTCATAAAATAACATGCTGTAATCAGGATGATTTAAAAATGTTAATCACAAATTACTCTCACTGGAGATAGTTTTCAAAATAAAGTTTAAAAAGCTTCATGTCTAATTATGTAGCTGGACTAAATGGATCTAGTGGTACTTATGCAACAATAATCACAGTTCATATTTTAAATTCAAGCACAATGGTTTTTCTCTAGACATTTGGAATTATGATCTTACTCATTAAATATGTTAAAGGTTGATTAGAATTATTGACTGATTTAATCAGCAGTCAAAGCAAGCCCCTTTTGTAAAAAGTACCTTTCATAAGTGTTTTTTTTTTTTTTTTAGTTTTCTATAGCATTTTCAGTATTGTTTTGTTTTATAAAAACAGTATATACTCATTTTATATTTGGAATTTAATTTAGAGGAAAAAAATGGGTAAAGAATAAAGTAGAAATTACTCCAGACTCTTACCACCTAGAGATAATGTCTTTGTTTTTTTTTAATTTTTTTAGTTGTAGATGGTCAGATATCTTTATTTTATTGCTTTGTATGTGGTGCTGAGGATCGATCCCAGTGCCTCACGCATGCGAGGCAGGCGCTCTACCACTGAGCCACAATCCCAGCCCGAGATAATGTCTTTTAACAGTTTGCATTTTGATAGCAATCATGAAATTTATCTTAATCATCTTAATTTGGGTCCTCCTAGAATCAGATCCTGAGCTAAGGATTTTAGTATAAGTGATTTATTAAGAGACTGCTCCCAGGAAAAACCAGTTAGTCTGTGGGGAGTGCCAAAATAGGAAGGGGAAGAAATAGGTAAAGGATTAGACATGATGATCTGGTACCACCTGGAGTTCTGGAAGAACTGGGGGAGGGAGGCATGGGCACACAGAAAGAATAAAAGAGTTCAACAGTGTCTGCCATTCACATTTATGCCAGGAGGCAGTAGATGAGAATAAATTTATTAATACTGAGGATAGGATTCGAGTCAATAATGGTAAAAAAATAAGTCAACATTTTCCTTTGTGTTTAGCATATGCTCCTGAGACTCAGTTTATTAAACTTCCATGGGCTTGTAGTAATTGGTTTGATTCACTGTTGGAGAAACTAAGGCACAAATGTCTGGACACTAGCCTTAAGACTGGTGCTAACTCTTGAGTTTAGATATTGCCCAGCATAGCCTGGAGTAAGAATGGAGTCTTGTGGTAAATGGCAACTAAGAGTGAGTGATAGGATCAATTCTGAGATCTCGGGACCAGTTCTAAGAATCAGGAAAAAAGTAAGAGGTTAGGAAATAAAGAGCAGAAGAAAAGAAAAGAAAAAAAAAAAAAAAAACAGGACAAAGAATGCTATAGATGCTGGACTGTCTGGGTGGAAAATTATGAGGTGAAGAAGCCATATTACACATAATTTATGCAAAAGATGAGCAGTTGGAGGTTTGCATTTGGCATTTACTGTTATGCCTATGCTCATATTTAAGAATGATACAGTGGGAGTTCTTGCCAACCTAAAAGGTGGAGAAGCAGGAAGACACTAAATGAAAACTCCTGTCCAGCTGCATCGTGTTCTTCCACCTGTGTTTGGATCTGCCTTTTGGCTTTACAATGAGACTCCCCTTCTTGAGCTTGCTTCTTGGTTGGCTTAAACATGTGCAAAGAAATGGGAGAGAAAAATTAAATGTTTTAGATAAAATAAGGGCCTCTTCAATCTTTTTAAAGATAGTAATTAATGGGCTGATTTTTAAAATTCAGCATAAAACTAAACACAGGTGCAAGTAATACCAACAAAGAGACCCTTAGTTGAAGTTCAGTCTAAAGATTCAGCTACTGCATATTTAACACTTCATTGTAAGTAATTTTACTTACATCTAGGGAAAATCTGGTGTTCATCTAACTGATGTTCTTTTTAGTACATCCATACCTGTATAGCTTGGCTCCTGTCTATTTCCTCTGCTAGCAAAGTTTCTTCTTCTTTTATTCCATTATTTAAGTTCCCTCAAATGTGGCATTTTCATAATTTCTCCCCATCTGGGCAGAATTAATTATTCTCCTGTGACACGTTAGAATGCGTTTATCAGAGTAAATTTTTTAGAACGTACTGTACTATATTATGGTTTCTAGTTTAAGAGGTTTTCATTTCCTTTCACCTAAACTGTGAGCTCACCAAGAGCAAGAAGATGTCTTATTTATCTTTGGGTTCACAATGCCTATCACCCAGCAGAATGCTGGAACTGACTCACTTAAGCTCACAGTATGTAACTTCCCACCTCTGCTTTTGATGATATCGGGTTGGTAACTCAAAATCAACCATTGTTAGAATATTTATACCATACAAATCAATAAACCTCACAAATTAGGCCTTCTCCACTTGAATCAAGTGTTAAAAATTTATCATCATATCACTGTTAGCATCTTTCTGCTTTACAGTACATACTCAAAAACTTTAAATTGAGGCTGTTTTTTTGATACAGAAAGGGAAATATGTCCTGTAAGAGTCTTATCAATTTAATTTGCAATGTTATCATTATTAGTGGAGCTCCTAAGAGTGCTGTTTATTATTGTAGGTTGCTTTTACTGCAGGCTATTAACAATGAGCATTATAAGTTTATATCATTGGCTAAACATATGAACATCTTTTTTTTTCCTATTATTTGGCTTCTAGGGTGGAGTTTTAGTAAAAATTACAGAAATGTGCCCTCCTTTGAACTGTTCAGAAAAGGATCACATTCTTCCAGAGAATCAGTGCTGCAGTGTCTGTAGAGGTAAGTGGGCTTGATGAGGGAGCTGTGCTTACGTGAGCTGGGGTGGCCTTGTGAGGGTTCAGTGAATAGTGCAATGGTAATAACATGGATCCTAACCTCTGCTCTGCTGCTTAGAAACTTGCACATCCTATTTACCTTTCTCAGTCATAGTCTCTTCAATTATAAAATGAGGATAATAGTAGTATCTACCTCATAAGACTACTGTGAAGATTAAATGGGATAATGCATAAACACCCAGCATAAGACTCAGCATGTGATAAATGTTCAATAAACGGTAGTTCGCATAATAATGCTAATGATAGTTCCTGTAATAATAATCATTATCATCATTATGACATTTTTCTCATGAGTGGGATAGAGAAAAATGACTTATGGTGAATCCTTACTCATGGAATATGTTTAGATGCAACTTTACTTTTATTTCCTTTTAGGAAGAAAGCTTCAAATAATTAACACTTGATTGCAAATTAGTTCTTAGGAAGAAATTGTTTTACTTGCTTTTCCTGGAATCTCTTTTATCCTCAAATTTATTCTTATTTCTTTGAACCCCAGCCCAAGTCTCACTTCTCTGAAATGCTCACTGGAGCAGAATTAGATGCATTAGGAGAACCTAAGCAGTTGTACAAAATCTTAAAAAGCAAATCCAGTTAAACTCATAGCTATTATTTTGAAACTATACTTATCCCCAAAGACTTCACATTCTCAATTATCTCTCAAGTTAGATCCTTTTTGACTGAACTTTGATGTTTCCAGAATTAAGGAGGGAGGACCCAGAAACCTAACAGTTTGGCTCAGGTAGCCTTATATTTTACCATCTTTTCTCTGGTGCAGGAGTTGGCTAAAATTTTCTTTAAAGGGCCTCAAAGTAAATATATTAGCTTTTGTGGATCAGAAAGTTGTAACAGATTTACAACTACTAAGCTCTGCCACTGAAGCACAAAAGCAGCCCAGATCATAGGTAAATGAATGGATGTGGCTGTGTTCCAATGAAACTTTATTTACAAAAATAAGTGGTGGCCCCAAATTTGCTGACCACTCCCTAATATCTTCTGATATATTAAAAATATATTTTGCCATGGTGTGTTTTCAACTTAGGCTGTGATTTCTCTCTGTGGTCCTGAGGGAACTATGCCACAGCAAAATTCATAGGAAATCATAGTATGATGATAGCCAATAATGGCCTTTAGAATCAGTGACATGCTGAGCATGCTCTCAGAGTGTCTGTCCTGATTTATCTGCTTTTATGACTACAAGCAAATTGGCAGCTGGGATGCCTTAGAAATGCCTAAAACTTGAGTGGAATTTTCAGAGGGATGCATTTATTGGTAACCAATAAGGTTGTTAGGTAGGTCTTATAATTTAATGCAAAATCCATCACTTGCGATTTGTTGAGGTGCCAAGTGGGACTCAGTTTATGCAAATCCTTTCTGATTTATGGTTTCATTAGAGCTGAATCATTGATTAGACCACAGAAATTCAGGATGAATTTCATTACTCTGACTCAATTTACAATAGAGCAGGTGCCACTGCTTCTGCTAGCACTTCTCTTGAAAGAATGTTCTTAACCAATAGATACTGAGAGGTGTCACATCTCACTGAAAAGCAGGCTTGTACCAGGGTCCCACTGCTAGCAAGCTGGTGGCTTTTTCCAAACCTGACTCTGCTAGCGAAGAGTGAGAGGCATAAGCAAGACTTCATAGACTTGTCTTAGCCAGGGCCACTGTGAAATTGAGGACTTTCTTCCAGTTTCCTTCTCTACTTGGCAATCTTTCATTTGGAAATGGATGGTTTTCTTTGAAGGTATTTGTGTATGAGAGTTTATTTTGTGCTCTTTGACCAGTCTATATTTTGACAGGAACTGGAGCGTGTCTTCAGAAAAGATGTGGCAGGGAGGGACTTTCCATGGGAAGTTGGGTTAGCTAAGCCATTTGGGCCCCATGTGTTCTTGGCTTTCTTCTGTACTACTCCCATCTCAGAGTTCAGACAATGGAAGGAAGGAAGCAATGTTTTCCCACTAAGGCCATTTTCAATACCACCTACCATCATTGCCTCCTCCTTTCCTATTGACCCATAACAGAGAAAATTCGAGAACATCCAGCCTACTTGTCCACATGCTCAGATCTGCTGTGTACATCATGTGATCAGAAAATGAAAGGTACGTCTATTTGGGCAGTAGGGTATCTCTTTTTAAAAGAAACCCATACAATTTAAATAATGATTAACAAAATATCCAGATAAGCAATGAGCTCAAAATTCTACTGTCTTCTATTATATTCTACATGAATTTTACTCCATTTCTCTTAATTCCAATTTATTTCCCAAGAGTATCTTTACATAATTTTGTGAGAAATACTTTTCCCCTTCTTGGTTTTTTTCCCCCTTTTTTTTTTCCCCCTTTACCTCTGTTTGTGTTTTCTGAGTAGAGTCTTGGAGGAGAGGAAGTGGGCTGGACAATTTCTATTTCAACAAGACTTAGAAAGCCCAGATATCTCTCCTAAAAAAAATTTACTCAGTTTGTCTCATTTTTCCTCCCCGCCCCCAAATAGAAAGTGTTGAAAAGATGATAAACACCCAACTTCTATGTGAAGTGATGTTTATCCTGCAAGTGGAAAGGCCACAGCATTTGCTTTGTGATGCATATTGTGCATAGAGTGACAAAGCAGCAGAGAAGTGGAAGTCTGATGAGACATAATGCATATTTCAGGGATGAGCACCATGGCGTGACACAGCTGTATGGCTTCTGCCACCCTGATGCTATTGACTACAGAAACCAAAGTGGCTGTGACCTTTCAATACTTGCACTGAAGGCCCTTCAATCAGCATATTTGCTATCTCTCTCCATCTCACTATAAGTGTCAGATCATTACTCTAAGGGAAATTATCCCTTGAGAGTATCATTCCTTAGAAATCTAAGACAAAAATCTTTTTCATGTCTGCTTGGGGAATTTGGGATTTTCCACGGTTCATTCTCATCAGAACTCATATAAGCCACCTCACCTGCGGAAGCTCAGACTGAACATTTGAGGACACTCCCTAAGAGTGGATTTTATCCTCAGTCCCAGTTAGCTGACTATATGATATGGGTAAGGATTTCCAAATTAAAAAAAGAAAGAATAACATTTGTTTTAATGATCACATTTTAAAAATTGATTCTCTAAATGTAGGAGATGGGTAGAGGTGAAGATATCTCCCTGTCATGCACAATGTTTTTGTTATTTTCATGCTCGTGCCATTGAATGACGTTTCTAATACCATACAATTGTCTTTTCATCATATATGAGATGATGTTAAAACCCATTTCACTGAGTTTAAACTCCTTTCCCCAAGTTATAACTTTTAGTTTGATTGTGAAATTAATTTATTTTACTGAGTGATGCACATTTTCTGATATGTTTACTGCACCCCCGCCCATTGACTGGTAAAGGTAAAAGGTGCAGAGTACAGTTTTACACTGAGTTTTTCTCTTTGTGGGAATTAAACCTAATATCTTATAGTTAACAGTGCTCAGTGTATCAACAGAATAGGTATCCAGATTAGGGGCTCAGGTACTTTGCCTCTTCAAATCTTGAGTCATGCCAAATGTGATAACTAATTCCCCATCTCTTTAGAGAAAAATGAAGGTTAACAGTTGAATATAATTAAATCCACTGGGCTATTGGTTCAGCCAAAATGACCTTAGGAAAGGATATAGAATAGTTTGGAAAGACACATGCAAAAGGAATAAAGGTGATAGACTCTAACATGGGAGGCCACCTTGCAATCACTGGGTTCAAGGTCTCAGTCACTAGCAGTGTCACCCAGAATAGCGCCAATCACTACTGCAATCTTCCTCTGATGCCTCAGAAGAGTTTGTATTGGCAGCATGAAATTTGTTTACCCTCTTTATTACCTTGAGTTAATCATCATAGCAGAAGCCTGCTGGCTTGAGGTTGGAGACCATTGAGGGTGTGAGAGGGGTGCACATTGGAGTGACATCTATGCTCCTTCCTGGAAAGAAATAATAAAGGCCTGAATGTAGACCCGGCAGAAAAAGATTACTCATGAATTTCTGGTGCTCTCTGTTAAAGGCTGAATAAAAAATAAGAAGTCAACATTCTTGACCATGTATTCAGAGGCCCACTCCAGGAAAACACAGCAATCATTTGACTCATCCCAAAATTCTTGACACTCTCCTCAGGGTTTTATTTCCCTCATAATCTGTTCTAATTGTATCTTCAGTGTTGCCAATGACTTTGGAGGGTTTTGCTGCATGTTTATGACTTCCAGTGTTGGGGGAAAAGTTTTTCCCAACATCTGTTCCAAATGTGTTTATCTGTAATTTTAATTCATGCTCACTTGCCTTGTCATCTGGCCTGTACTGAAATTAGTTGAGATTATTTGTACTATTTAAGATTTTATGCTCTTCAATTAAATCCTCCCAAAGAGTCTTGGCGTGGCATCACACGATTTCCTCCTTGTCTTCCTTGTTATTTTAGGTGAATTCAGAATGAAATGGTTTTAGAGAAAGGATTTCAGGATATTTGAAATTAAAAGAAACCTGTAGTTAGTTACATTCTAACTACATACTTAGTTAGAATGTAAACTAAGAGGCACTGAATGAGAATATAAGCTAGTGTGCAAATAGAGGAACTGGCAGTTGGTAGTTGGGCCAGGTCCTCTTCATAGAGATAGATGGGATCTGATAAACACCCAACAACCATGAGCTGATGTAGCCCAGGAAAGCAGCACTGAGTTCACCTGCTGAGGCTGGGAGCAGAGGGCATCTGAAGTCAAGTACAGTGTCAGGGAGTTCACAAATTCAGTGGCCCTGAAAGTGCTCCAACGAATGAGGATCTAGAAGTCCCCAGAATGAGGGAGATTACTCCAGAGAGACCTGAAACTAAGGCTAGACAACCTTGGAGAAAAGTATTCTTAAATGTTGACTATTATGGAAGAAACCAATTGCATTCTAAAGTGGAGTTTATGACAGTTTGGAGTTCAGGCCTATCCTGATGACCCAACCATCTATCCACTGAAAACTAAAGGTCTGTTCTCATTTTCAGATCTCAGGTTTCTCCTCTGGCATGTATTTTGGTTTGGAGTTTAGTAGGGCATCCAGATCTCATAAAGGATCTTCAGGCCACATCACTCCTAATCAGTCTGTGGGTGGAGCTGACTCAAATCTTGGAGGTGCATGAACATGCTATTTTTACTATGCTGTTGTACCTTATGTGGATTATGAGTTTGGGTGACTGGTAGTGGAAAGAAGAGCTATTGACTTTCTAAGATTCAATTTAGGTAGAAGAATCTGGAGTTCATTTTCAGAATGTCCAGGAACAGCATCTCAAAGGTGCACTGCCTGACCAGCTGGGGGATATATTATGGGTAGGAGGCTGAGAGTTTAAGCCATGGTGCTCTGTATGGAATCAAACTTTAGCTATCATAGCAATGCTGAGTCTTGCTTAGGGGTGGTGGCCTATTCATTCCCTCTTGTAGAAAATGTGCAGGAGTAAATCATGCAGATGCATGTCCATCATTGGTTGTAGAAGCCAAAGATGAAGCAAAAGAAATGGCTGGTTTTAAAGGGTACAGAGGAATTTGGAGAGTGGCAGTGTTGGGGGCCTCTTTATTATAGGTAGGGCTTATTATACACAGATCAGGACAATGAATTTAAAGAAAGAAAATCATTTTACTAGTGTTATTTCATACTGGATACAGAAGTCTTGATGCAGGACCACTAGGGAGAGTGCGAATTATAGACTGTTCCCAACCAGTGGAGGAAAAATGTAACACCAGCATTTGTTTCTTCATTCATTTCCTTGAGCATGTTTTGGACATTTGCTTCTCCCTATGTTTGGAACTCATATTCTTTGTCCAGCTAACCTTGCTCATCCTGCACATCTCCCCCTTTAACACCTTACATTAGGAACCTTTTCTTTTTTTCACAGTCTCAGGCATTTTATTATAGCAACAAAAATGTACAATTCCTAAACTCCACATTTACTATATGCGGAATCTAAAAATGTTGAACTCATAAAAACAGAGAGCAGAATAGTGGTTACCAGAGGCCGAAGTAGTGGTGAGATAGGAGAGATATTGGTCAAAGATAGAAAATTTCATTTAGATAAGAGGAATACATTCAAGAGATTTATTGTACAACATGCTAACTGTGGTTATACTATAACATAATAACTTTCTATTTTCAATAATTCCACTTAAGTTTTTTCATCACCACACCACCAATATACTGTCCCTTAGTAAAGCAATTCATCCTACCTTCAAAATATATTCATATTTGGTCCATTTTTTCTCCAATGACAGCAATCATTTCTGTCTCCCATCTGGCAATAGACTTAATTTTTCTCCCTATTTCTACTATATTCCAGTCTTTTCAAAGTCATCAGAAGGCAACAATCACATTATGTCATCTCCTAGCATAAAATAATTCAATGGATTTTTATGGATTTTGCAATAAAATCTAAACTCCTTCTGTGGCATACAAGCCCTTTCATATGAATGAGATCCTGCCTATTTCTCCAACTCCATTTGACACTACCTGCACCCCTCCACCTTCCATCATTCCACACTAACCATAGTGGCATCATTTCTAGACATTAGGACCCTTTTCTATGATAGTCCTGGAGCACCTTGTCCTTTTCCATCATAATGTCCCCTTATAATACAGTGCTCAAGGTCAGTCATTACTACTGGAGTGTAAGATGAATGAAGGCATGTTTATGATGGTTATGGTATATATATTTTTTGTGCTAAATCCCCATTTACCTGGCATAGTGCTTGGGAATATTTTAGGTGCTTAATAAATTTTTGTTGAATGAAATCTCTGGTTGGAACTAAAGTTAAGGAAATATTCTGAGTAAAAGCTAAAGACTGACTTCAGTAGATTATGTGTCTTTCTCTGAGCATCTCCTCATTTTAACCACTTCTATATGAGCTTCAATTGGGTCTCTCTCATGTTGGTTTCTCATCCGTGAGTGCTCTGTTGTGTGACAAGTTATTTTTTTTTTCCTCTCTCTGTATTGAGTTTTCAAGCAATGAGTGATAATAGAGTGTTTACTGAGAAAGAAACATGGCTTGTTTCTTTGGGAAGATCCAGGCATTTCATGGACTGGACAATGCAAATTGTTGATGGAGCATGGGTCTCTTCAGGCTGAAGCAATATTTCTTGAATTTCTCCTGATGAGTGAAATTGTTGCTAGAGAGTCACATGGGGTGGTGGGGAGAAACTGGGAATGGTATTTGGGTTTATATTTCTATTTCATTCATCAATTACTAGTTGAATATCCATAGGGAAAGTACTTAATCTCTTCGAGACCCAACTTACGCATCTTTAAAATACTCTTTTAATTCTAAGTTTGAAGTACTCTGAGGATTTAGTCATTGACTCACAGACACTGAGTGCTTATGATGTGCTGAGCCAGGTACAAAATGAACTGACCTGCATGGTCCTTTCCCTTGTGGAGGTGAGGCCCTAGTGGGGAAGAGACATCTACCAACAAGTACAGAAATAAACCCATATTACTAATAAATACTATAAACAGGAAGATAAGGGTGCTGTGTGAGAGAATAATGGGTCTCAATTTAAACTTGGGAGACTAGAAAATCTTTCCCAAATGGAATATAGGTTGTACAAGTGTGAGTGTGTGTGTGCGTGCGTACACATATGTATGTATGTATGACTGTGTTGTTGTGTTTCAAAAAATTTTCTCCTTACAACATACCAGAGTCTATGGGATACTGTGTAGGCAATTTTAAGAGGAAAATTTATAGCTCTGATTGCCTATGTTAAAAAATCAGAAAGGTCGAAAATAAAAACTCTAATAATGATGCATTTTGAGATCTTAGAAAAACAAGAACAAATCCATTCTGAAACTCATAGAAAGAAGGAAGTAATTAAGATTAGAGCTGAAATTAATGAAATATAGAATAAAAGATAAAACAAAGGGTCAGTGTAAAAAAGACTAACAATAGCCAAAACAAGAGGGGATGGGGTTGTGGCTCAGTGGTAGAGCACTTGCCTCATATGTGTGAGGCACTGGGTTTTATCCTCAGTGCCACATAAAAGCAAATAAACAAAATAAAGGTATTGTGTCCATCTACAACAACAAAAAAATAAAAAATATGTTTAAAAAAACAATGTTGGAGAAATAATATGCTGTTTCAAATTATGCTACAAAAGTATCAATTCAAAAACAGTATGGTACCATCATAAAAACAGATGTGTAGACTGATAGAACAGAATAGAAGACACAATAGTCAAACCCATGTGGATACAGTCATCTGAAATTTGACAAAGGCACAAAAATATTGGAGAAGAGTATCCTTTGCAACAAATGGTGCTGGAAAAACTGGCTATTTGTAGAAAGATGAAACTAGATTCCTCTCTCTCATTCTGCACAAAAGTCAACTTACAGTGAATCAAAGATCTAGGAATTAGATCTGAAACTTTGCAATCACTAGAAGAAAACAGGCTTAACACTACAACATATATAGGTAGGTGCAGGTAGTACCTTCCTCAATGGGACTCCTAAAACTCAGAAATAATTCCAAGAATTAATATTTGAAATAGCATGAAATTTAAAAACTTCTGCACAGAAAAGGAAATAATTAAGAATGTGAAAAGAAGCCTACAGTATGTGAGGAAATCTTTGCCAGCTATTCTTCTGACATAGGATCCAGAATGTATAAAGAACTCAAAAAAAATTAACACCAAAATAAAAAAAACAAAATAAGTGGACAAATGAACTAAACAGACATTTCTCAAAAGAAGAAATACAAATGACCTACAAATACAAAAAAACATGTTCGGTATCTTTAACAATCACAGAAAGGCAAATGAAAACTACAGTGATTTCATCTCACTTGAGTTAGAATGGCAATCATCAAAAATACAAACAATAATAAATGCTGCCAAGAATGCAGGGAGAAAAGAAACACTTATGCACCATTTTTAGGATTATAAATTAGTACAATCACTATGGAAATCTATATGGAGTCTGTCAGAAGACTAGGAAGGGAACTACCATATGACCCAGCTATATTACTCCTCAGTATTTATCCAAAAGAACTAAAGTCAGCATATATAACAATACATGCATCACCTTGTTTATAGAAGTTCAGTTCATGATAGCCCAGCTATGGAACCAGCCTAGGTTCCTGTCAATGGATAAATAAATAAGGAAAATGTGGTATGTATATACAATGGAGTTTTATGCACCCATAAAGAAGAATGAAATTATGATATTTATGGGAAAATGGATGGAATTGAGAACATGATGTTAAGTGAAATAAACAGGACTAAGAAGTCAAAGGTCATATGTTTTCTCTTACATATGAAAGCTAGAGAGAAAAAGAGGAGGAAAAAGATTTCATAAAAATGGAATGGAGACCATTCCACTTAGTGGAGTTGATAATGGGGGTTGGTGATGGAGGAGGAAAGAGAAAGGGGAGGTACTGGGTAATGATATTGACCAAATTATGTTATGTGCATGTATGAATATATCACAATCAATCTCACTATTCTGTGTAATTAAAATACACCAAAAAATATTTTTCTCCAGTTTTATTAAGCATAATTGACAAGTGAAAATCACATATATTGATGGTTACAAAATGTTTTGATATGTGTATACATTGTAAAGTTATTAAATCAGTATAATTAACATATTCATCACCTCACACACTTACATTTTTTTGTTTGTATAGTGAAAACATTTAGGTCTACTTCAGTAATTTCCCAGTATATTATGCATTATTATTTACTGTAGTCACCATGATGTACAGTAGATCTCCAGAACTTACTCTTCTTATTTAACTGAAACCTTGTACCATTTGACCAACATCCCCCAGCCCTGCTCCCCTGCTCCATGAGTAGATTCTATTTAATCTGGAAGACTGGAAGGCCAAGGAGAAATTATTCTCATAGGGATATATAATCATGTTCTGAATTGGTGGAACAAGTTTGAAAGACCTTGAGTCAGAAAAGATATTGGCATACTAGAGGAATTAACAGGAAGGCTGATGTGGTTGGAGGGACGTGATGGAGAGGGATATTTATTACCTTGGGTTGAAGTTAAAGATTTTGTATTTCTCTTAAATAAAATGGGAAGCCCTTGGAAGATTTTTAAGGGAGAGAGTGACATGATCCGATCTGTTTTAAAGAATCTTTTTGTGTGGAAAATAGATTAGAGACAGGTCAAAGGGGGAGCAGGAAGTTAAATGAGGAGGTGTCTGTTTGAGAGATGATAGTAATATGGAGTAGGATGGAACCCAGGGCCTCACAAATACCCTACCATAGCTGCATCCCAAGCATCTTGATGTGTAGGAATGAGCTGTGAAATTCCTGTGAGGACATCTGGATAGAGTGGCAGTGGGCTTTTTCTTTTTTTTTTTTTGTACCAGGGAATGAACTCAGGGGTCCTCCACCACTGAGCCACATCCTCAGCCCTATTTTGTTTTTTATGTAGAGACAGGGTCTCACTGAGTTGCTTAGCGCTTTGCTGTTGCTGAGGTTGGCTTTGAACTCACGGTTTTCCTGTCTCAGCTTCCCAAAGTGGTGGGATTACAGACGTGCACCACTGTGCCCGGCTATCATTTTTTTCTTTTTTGTACTGGGAATTGAACTTGCAGTTCTTGACCACTGAGCCACATCCCCAGCTCTATCTTGTGTTTTATTTAGAGTCATCTTTAGGGTGTTGTGAGGGTTTTATGAGTTAATATGTATAACATGATTAGCACTATGGCTGGCATGTTGGAAGATGTCAAAATCAGCTTTTATAATTTTTTACAATATTTTTTTAGTTGTAGATGGACACAGTATCTTTATTTATTTATTTTTATGTGGTGCTGAGGATCGAACCCAGTGCCTCACACATGCTAGGTAGGTGCTCTACCACTGGGCTACAATCCCAGCCCCAGCTTTTATAGTTAAGATATTCTGTCTATTCATGCCAGTCTTGTTAAAAATGACACTGTGTACTTCTAATGATAGTCACTTATTTAAAAATCAACTAAAAAACTTGAAAATTGTGCAACTTATTTATGTGTTTATGTGTATGATTTTGTGTGTGTGTGTGTGTGTGTGTGTGTGTGCATGTCTTCTACAATCTGGTTACAGCTTCTAATTCCATAAAAATAAAAGAAAGAAATTAGTATTTAAGAAGGAAGATGACTTTGAGGAAACTAATGCATCCAACTGTGTTGATCACCAGCAGAAGAAAAAATCTGCCAAAGTCTAGCTGGAGGACTTGAGAAAGAGTAACTGGGTAGCAACTGAAGACAAATACCCATGAAAGAAAGCTGTACATCTTAAATGTCATGCTATTCAGACACACCAGATAAGAAAGTCAAAGCTGTTAGAAAGATTCTGAAAGGTGGAGAATTAATTGAGGATTTATGAGCTGGCAGCCAACTCAGATGCTGAGATGGGGTTTTGAGAATGATGTTCACCAGCTGGGGTGATGAAAGTGTTCTAAAATTGGATTGTGGTGATGGCCACACAACTGGGTAAATCTACTAAAAATCATCAAACTACGTACTTACAATAGCTGAATTTTATGGCATGTAAATTATACCTCAATAAAAATGTTTAAAGAAAGAAATATGGTGACTAGCAAATGAGTTGAATTTGCCCTCTAAGTGATTATGATGGGGGATTGCACGCCTCTGCAGATTCATGCATCTGTTCACTCAATCATTAATTTACCCACCTATACTACTGCCCATCCACTTTTCCGTTCATCATAAGTCAGTCATGGATTCATACAACTATACCTGAGCAGGAGGATTTTGGTTGTGAGAAATGAATAAGACAATCTTTGACTGAGAGAAGTTGGAGTGGTTAAAGTTAGACATTTTTAAGAGGAAGACTTGGAATTATTGGCAGAAAACACATGTCTTAGATTTGTGTTGTTGTGACCAAAATACCTGGCAAGAAAAACTTAGAGGAAGAAAAGTTTATTTTGGGTTCATGGTGTCAGAGGTTGAGTCTATGGTTATCCAACCCTACCACTCTGAGCCTGAGGTGAGGAAGAACATCATTATGGAATAGTGTAGAGGAGAAAAGCATCTCAGCTCCTGGCAGCTGGAGAGCAGATTCAGAAAGAGGAAGAGAGAGAGAAGATGAATGAGAAGCAAGGAACAACAACAACAACAAAAAAAACACTCCAAAGGCATGCATGCCTCCAGTTACCACTCAGTCCATTCAAATTCATAAAGTGGATTAGTCCACTAATTAGATTACAGGTCTCATAAGCAAATCATTTCACCTCTGAGTATTAGCATTCCTGCATTGCTAACAGGAGCTCTTGGGGAGACAGCTCATATCCAAGCCATAATTGTATGTATGTATGTGTGTATATTTGAAAGTGTAAATTATAGTCTGTTTGAATACACACATGCAGAAAGTATATCCTCTTTATCCCTTGGATGGAATATGTAGAAATCTGTTTTTCTTGGAAGGACAGTAGAATAGCAGCATGGTGATTAAGGGCTCTAGCTTTAGTCAGACCTGTGTTATGGTACCTTCCACAAGTGCACTCACTTCTTTGTTTTTCAAATTGCCACATTTGTAAAACAGGGATAATAATTGAATTTTATAGAATTGTTAATATAATTAAATGATATACTGCATGTGAAACACTTAACTGCTTAGCTCATAGCACATACTCAAGAAATGTTAATTATTATTATTATACCTGTGTCAGGTTATTCAAAATTTTTCCAAACTTCCTCTTTCTCAAGGGCTAAAAATATGATTCCTCTCACAAGAATCTGTGTCCTGCCCCTTTCAGGTTTCTGTCTACTATAGTTTTGCATCATCTAGAAAAGATTTCTCCATCCCTGAGACACTGTGACAATTTGTACTCCTAGCATCTCACTTAACATAGATTGCCTTATGTTGGTGCTACTCCTGTATGTGGTTTATCTTTCTTCAAAATTTGTAATTTCCTTATGGACAGAGCACATTCTAAATACCTTTGCACTGTTCCCAGATGTTTACCCCCATAGTGGATGTCCTGTAAATATTGAGTAAATGATTACTCAGTGGTGCAGAAAGGCAAGTGGGACTGAATAAATACTGCTTCAATGAAGGCTTACATTAATTAAACATATTTTTGACATGTTAGGCCAACCAAAGTGGATTTGTTGATAAGTTTGGTTTGCCAAAACTTATGGGCCCTTTATTGTCCTTGAAATAAAAATTCTCCAACTCCTTGCATTGTGAGCTGACATGGCACATGCTTGATAGATACATGTTAAAAAAATATATTTTTCTTATCATAAATTTATTTATTTTTAAAATTTTATTTTTAATTGAAATATATATTCTTCCTCCCATCTATATATGGGGTGTGATACAATGTTTTGATGGATGTTGACAACAGTGTTTGAGGGACATTGTTCCAGGCTATCAAATGCATATAGAAAGAAAAGGACAGTTGAAGTCTCCCAGAAAGGCAGAGCAAAGAAACAGAAAGAATAACTGTGGTAAAAGATGAACATATGATGTTGGTTAACACTTCATGATGAAGAAAAATATGACAACTTAATCATTGATCAATTCTAAGATGAGAAGTAAAATCCAGGCACTTAGTCTGGCAAAGAGAGCTGTGATGCCTAAAATTGCCCTTTGGTAGCAAAACATCAAGTTCTTTTAGTTGTAGTGATTACCATAAGCTTTTCAAGTTCATGTAGAAGTGTTCTCAGCTGTCAGAGCTTTCAGATTTCCAACAAGTTAAACTCTTGCTCTACTTTTTACTCGGGCAATCACCGGTACACAGGCCATAGGGAGTGAGGCTGGATGTAATACCATGCTCACCAGGGCTATGCATTTACTCTCTAATGTCTCAAGGAATGGCTGCACCTTTCATTTTATATTGCTAGTTTTGCTATCAGAAGGATATATGACATAATGGAAAGTATATGGGCTTTGGATATAGCCAGACCAGACTTAGAATGCTGGCATCTCCACTTACTAGATAAGTGTTGGTGAGTTTCAGTTCCTTTTATCTTGAAGTTGAGGATAATGGCATTATTAAGTTATTTTGAGCTTTAATCATTGTTGACATCAACATGATCATCATGATCATCATGGTGGGTACCCTTTATTGACTTTCTTAGTATGTATCAGAAACTGTTCCAAGTGCTTTACATGGATCAGTCTACTTAACTTTCTGAACAGCATATTAATAAGGTGTATAATGCTTTTGTCTTCATTTAAGATACCTAGTGTAATGGCAGGCATATTATAGATACATGAATTTTATTATTATTGTTTAAAAAACAATTATAATCATCCTCTAGATCAAGCACAGCCTAATTATTGTTGAGTTAGTATTCTGTTCCAGAGAAAAAATGTTCTAGAATTTCATCAAAAAAGTATTAAATTTGGACTTTATCTAGTTTGGTGATTTCCATATTTTTAAGCCACAAATTGTCATTTCCAATATGTCATTTCCATATGTCAAAAACATAAAAGTATAACTATTCTACTTGAATCAGAGGCAGAAAACTTGAATCCTGTGTCACAATTTATCTGTGTCCAGGACTCTGAGAAACAGTTTGAAAACCACTGATATTCATTCCTGGTATACACACCTAGATAGGCAAAGTGATTCATGGTGTTTGCTAACTGCACACTCTGAATTATCATCAGGCCCTAAATCCAGTATTTTCTATGAGTCCACAACATGTAGTCTCATAGCATAGTAACTATTATTTCCTAAAATATACTGATTTAAAGTTGACAAAGTTCCTTCATATATCATACCATATTTGAACTTTACAACTTTTATGGTAGATATAATGCATTCATCTTAGTTAACCCCCAAATGCTGTATAATGTACGCACATTAAAAAAATTTTCATGGAGATAGTGGTAGAGGAAGGGGGGAAATCAGAGACCTAAAATATTGGAAAAATGTGAAATCATTGAAAAATGTTGACATTTTTCCTGAGAGTAATTTCTAGTAGCTAGTAGTTTGGGCTGTGGCTTTTAATGGACACTGTGTAGGAATGTGGGAAATAGTCTGATGCTTTTTGATATGCTTAAATAAGGACCTTGAACGGTGAATCCCTCAGTGCGCGAATTAGGAAAAATCCACAGTGAAAAAGGAAACTTGCCTTTCAGTCTTGACTGTAAATTGAGGTCTAGAAGAGAAAAGTGCATTCCTGAAAGTTTGTGGCTCAGTTCTTATCCCCAAGGCAAAAATGTAGTTTAAAGTGATCTTGGGTTGATGATTCCCTTAGGCTACTGACAGAAGCAAACACAAATTATCTGAAGAAATGCAATTTTAAAGCCAAAACTTCAAACAATTCTCACAGATTAAATTTCAAAGAATATGAGCTTAAAAATAAGAGAATCAAGTCAAAATACAAGAAAATTAACCATCACATGTGATACTCCACACAAACAACAAACTGCAAAATTAGATGCACAAGACTGAAGGTATTGAAATTATTAATATAAAATATGTAGGTGTAATGTGTTCCAAGAAATAAAAAAAAAAGATGAAAGAATGAGGGACAAAATGCATCAAAAAGAATCAGATATAATTCTATCAAATAAAAATAAAATAAATGAAATTAAAAATGATATGAGTGACTGAAACAATGTGATACAACTCTAGAGAGGCATCTTAATGATACATCTAGGAGTCATACTGAATTTAGTATCAAAAGTAAAGTGAAATGGATTATATGAAAAAAAAACTAAGTTACATGAAGGAAGAACATTTATCCAGTTAGATGAAAGAAGAGAGAAAATGGTGAAGGGAAAATGTTAGAAGAACATACTTGAGAGTCTTTCAAAATGGTGAAAGATTTCACGAGTCCTCAGATTCAGGAATCCCAAGAAATCCCAATAATAAATTCACACCCATAACCCTCAGTGTAAAACTGAAGTGTATATAACAAAAGAAAGCAACTAACCAGACAAGCAGATCTTGCAAATATCTACAGAGAAAGAGGTTGCTACATAAGAAGGAATGACTGTTAGATTAACAACTGACTACTCAGAAGTAATATTGAAAGCCATAACAATGAAATGATGTTTTCAAACTGTTGAGACAGAGTACCTGTCTAGCCAGTAAAGCTGTAAGTATGAGGATGGTATATAGATACATTTAGACAAATGAAAATCAAGCACAGTCCTATGAATAGATCCTTGGTAAAGAAGCTTCTAAAGTATACTTTAGGAAGATAAGTAATTATCGGGGAAGAAATGGCAGAGATTCAGGCAGAAATGTGGAGCAAAGAAAATGTCAGACCTGTGGCTAAAAGAATATGCTCTAGAAAACATGTTTAAGAATATTTCTAGCAGTTGTCTTTATACTTGAAAACCTTCAAGAAACTAAATGTCTATGTGTAGTATAATGTATAAAATGTGAACTATTCATACTATGGAATATTATTCAGCATTGACAAATGAATGTTGTAAACATTAATGAGTGAATAGAAAAGACATAACACCATACAAGATATGTACAGTATTATTTCATTTATATGAACTCTGAAATGGGCAAAAATAAATTATATTTGCTTGGGAAATAGGGTCTATACATGATAAAATCATAAATATATGTAAGAGAGTGATTAACCCAAAATTCAGGATAATTATCTCTGATGGCTGAGAGAAGGATTCATTGGAGAGATGTAGTCAAGAGACACTGATAACATTTTCTTGTATTAATTTTATATATTCATATATTTTACCTGTTTTTCTGCATATCATAAATTTTTAGATGAAATAGTTTTAAAAAGTCTGGTCATGTAAGATGTTAATAGGAAGAGTATTTAGGATCAGCATGAATAGAGCCTTCAGGCAGTGACAACTTTAGCAAATTTGAGTATAGTAATAAAATCTCTTTAGCATGGGATAGACCCAAGTTTCCTATTTCTCTTCTCCAACACCCTACCAGCTCACCCTTGCTTATTGCCATTGTATGTTTTCATGCATAATGACATAATAAAAAAGTTTCATGCTTTATTATTTGGAGGTCTTTTATTCCCTCCTTTCCTGATGTAAAATTTTATTTGTATCTTCTAGGTCATAACTTTTGTGCTGAAGCACCTAAATGTGGCGAAAACTCAGAGTGTAAAAACTGGAATACAAAAGCTACTTGTGAGTGCAAGAATGGTTACATTTCTGTCCAGGGAGACTCTGCCTACTGTGAAGGTAAGTAAAGAATTTAAAGAAGTCACTTGTGAGAAACTGACTGAGAAATGTGTTCTCACAGGAAATTGTACCAACTACCCAAAGTACTCTGTTTTCCTGGTTTATTCAAGCTGCTTACCATGAGAAAGTAAGACCTTTGAAGGTAGTTACAAAACATAACAAGTAAACAAAAGTGACAAGTTTATGTTCCACTGTATGTTGCAATCACCAGAACAACCACAAATGCATCATTTGCTATTATGTTATTTGAAGATACTGTCATCTCCAAATTCGATGATATGTGGTGGATTTTCTTTTCAAAGGACATTTTAGCTTTAACTTATGCTCAACTGTCATCTTTACTTGTTAAGGTCAGAATTTCTTTTTCAGCGGGATTTCTTAATGGCTGATTCACATATTGCCAATTACCAATCTTTACTAAGAATGACAGTGACAGGATTCATAACTATAATACATGTGGTGATGCCCCTGCAATGGATTTGTGGCCTCAGGCATGGCCCACATGTCCACTCTACAAAGCAAAACAACCGCCTGCCTTACTTGAATGAACCCCTTTCTCCAAGCCCAGAACCCTACCCTGCTGATGGTGAGCATTGCATACCCTTATTTGTTTAGCGCCAGAGGCCTGGGGTTAGCTGTGACCCATTCTGTATGCACAGTGCTGCAGTATCTGAGCCTGTCCATCTCTAAGATGCTTCCTGGCTCCCTGCTATCAGTTTAGAGAAGGTCTAATAGACAAAGTTATGACTAGACTGTTCTCTCTCCCAGATCCTGTCATTCCAGTCATTCTTTTTACCTTCACTAATAAAATAGTGAGCTATAGTGATCTGTTAATCAGGAAGGGAGACATTTTCAATTGAATGAATGTTGCAAAATCTACTCAATCTCCTGATAAGACCTTTGGGTCTCAACTGGTTCATATCTTAAGGTAGAGACAATATTAACAGGTGACAGTAAATCAAATTCCTTTTCATTCTGATGTTTTATATTATTGACCCTTGCTTAACTTTTTGGCTTTGACTCCAGACCTCCTCGTTTGTTAAGGAAATGCATCACTTACAGTGATAAATTCCTGGTAGGTAGCCTCCGTGTTTTTCATTTCTCATGGAAAACTTCCTTCTTCTCTATCTACCTACTTTGCAATATTCTAGCTGGTAGAGTTTTCACTCTCATTTTTTTTAACCTTCTTTCCCCTCTTGCTAACTATATATTTGAACTTGCTTAGTAGGACATGCCACTTGATAGAATAAAGGTGCCTTTATGCCATGAAACCTTTCATATACTTTGTAATGTCATTGTAGTTATTTGTTAATTTCTGAGAAGAGGATTACTAATATCAATACTTCACATTGTTTTAAAATGTTTTTGGATTATGCTATTTTCAGAGACTTAAAATAATTAAAAAATTTTAATTGTGAACATTCTCCCCACCATTCTCTATGAAAAAAATCCCTACAACCAGGGTAATGGCCTAAGAAACGTACTCTCTTAACCTTCTAGTATATGTGGACATAGACTCTGGACAATTATAAGAATCATAATAGGAACCTCAAAATAATTTGAATCCTGATTCTGTCACTGGCAGACCATTAAGTTGTCCATTAGAATCAGTACACCTATCATTCCTGGTCCCCCTTAGCTATTGAAACCTGGAAGAATATGGAAGAAAACTCCTGATGCTAATGCCTTTTGAGACTCAGATTCTCTCCTCACTGATACCATTTTTTATTACATAGATTCAGTGCCAAGAGAAGCCATCTGTGATATTAAACTTGCCCTTTCTGTATGAAACCTTATTTTATTGATTGTAATGAGTGATTTTAGGTCTGAATCACTGTTTTCTTGGACATGCTCCTGCAGTGTATGAGCCTGGCCTCAGGCCAGTATGCACTGTGACATTACCTTGGGTAACAGTAATGTGCTTGGGCCTCAGTCATTTCACTGTTATCACAGAGACTTTCTGCAAGTTCCAGAGAACTTGTTCATGGAGGGATGGACAGCACATGGGGAGAACTGGCTAAATGTTGGATCCTTCTAGTGTATAAGAACCAAGCTCCAGGAGGAGAGCAGGCATCTAGATGGGAGGCATTAAAAACCAAGAAGAGCAAACACTGACATTTACAATGGATGCTTTTCCTCAGTTTGTCTGCCATTTGCAGCATGGTGAACTTTGATCTTCTGGCTTTTGTTCCTGTAGCTGTATGGTGGCTGCCATAGCTCTAGTCGTGAAGCTCTCTTCCATGTAAGGAAGGGAAGAAGGGGTAGGCACTAAAAATCTCTGTGTGAAGTTTTGTCTTTTTACATTCAAAGAAATTCCTTCCTAGAAGTTACCCCCTACCCGTACCACTACCATATGCAGAAGTTTCCCAACTTATTTTTCAGAGCTGGGTGATATCCTCCCCAACCCATATACCCCTGGACCAATGTTTTGGAAAAAGAGAAGGAGATACCTGGTTCTGATTTGGGCTAATTGTGTTCATCCCCTGGAGCTGGAATAGGGGTTTATCTTCTTGAGACCAAATGATCCTTTCCTCTATTTGAATCAAATAGGGATATACCAATAGACAAGGGTGGGATTTGCTTTTAGGAGGGCAAAAACCCACTCTTTTATTGGCTAAAGTTGGTTCCTGGGCCATTTTGCTAGCTTTCTTCTAAGAACTGCCTTCTGGGGTGATCTGATAGACAAGCTTAGAGTTGGATACCAGAGATGCTCAGAAAGCAGGCTCATTGTCTTATCCTATCCTGGAGAGAGCTAGATACTCACGAACTGCTTCAGGCAAGTTATTTTTTACTCTGAGTAAATGGAGCAAAAATGACCCACATTATAAAAGCCACAAGGAGCAAGACTGGCTTGCAAATTAAAACAAAATATTACACACATTGTTCAGGCTATCTTGAAAAGCCTCTTCAGGCTCTCAGTGGATAAAGAAGCACAAAACACTTTCCATTTTCTTAACTTCCTAAGGTAGTAGCTGAGCTGTGGTGTATTAAGGACTCCTTCTCTGCAGAGATTGTAGAATCTGCCAGAGAGAAGATATCGGAACTCCCAGCTAATCAATAGAAGATAATAAGACCTTTTCTCAGCTATGATACAAGTCACAGGAGGTTGTTTCATTTTGCCTCTTGTGACTCAAGCAGGCACATTCCCCATTTTGAAAACTGCTTTTGTTGGATATCAGTGTTTTATAAACCTGGTAGGCTGAGGCTTTTTTCTTTGTGATGAAATTTTCAATGAATTGGTCTTAAGTAGTTTTTGACACATGAGTTTAAATTAGAGGTAATGTCTGAGGAAAGTGTAGCAAAAGGAGTCCTAGTGACAATCTTTCTTTTTTAGAGTATACATAGAGATTCGCACATTATTTTTTCTAATTGCAAAAAGTCACTTAGATGAATGAAGAATAACATAATTAATGCATCCTGCAATCTACCAGGTATGGAAAGTGCTACAATGAGTATTAAATGATAAGACCTTTTACTTGCAGAATATTCTGAAATTTCTAGACTTCTCTTAGGTTATCTTGTACATTTTTGAAACTTACAAGAAATCTGTGAGGAGAGTGATAGCCTTGACTACCATTAACTTCATTTTGTAAGTGCAAACACTAATACTCACAAATGAAGTAAAGATAAAATTCAACTCATTTCTATTCCAGGGCCTTCCCAACCCTCCTGCCACTCACATTGTTCCAATGTCATATTGTTGTTCAGAATATTTGCTATCTGCTCATTTGTCCCATTGGCATCCAGTTTGGCCAATGAAAATGTTAAGTGGGAATGACATGGGTCACTTCAGAGTGGAAGCTCTAAGAACTTTTGCAAGATTCCACATCATTTTCTTTTTTTTCTGACATAAAAATCTGACAATATTTCAGGTCAGAGTTTTTCCTTCAGCCAGGGTTCCAGAATGAAGATGACAGGAAGCAGAGCTATCACTGATAGGTGATGGACATGTGGCATGAGTGAGAAACAATCATGTATACCACTAAAATTGGTAGATTAGGGTGTGTGGGGGTATGGTTAGATGTTACCTTTCCATAACTTAGCTAAATTCACTGATGTACCCTCCTAAATTAATTGATTCAAAACTCATAGGTTCAGCCAGGCGCAGTGGCATGTGCCTGTAATCCCAGCAGTTTGGGAGGCTAAGGCAGGAGGATCACAAGTTCAAAGCTAGCCTCAGCAACTTAGTGAGACCCTGTCTCTAAGTAATTATGAAATAGGGCTGGGCGTGTGGCTCAGTGGCCGAATGTACCTGAGTTCAATCCCTGTTACCCACTACCCCAAAAGAAAATCACCACCACAACAAAAAAAATCGTGGGTTCAGAGGCATCAGTGCTCATAACTGAAAGCAATTTTTAGTAGAGCAAGTATTAAGAATCACCAGAGAAAGTACAAACCTTTTGGATCATCAGTAGTGGGCTCTGGCCCACTACTGCCAGAAAACAGATTTTTTGCAGCCACATGTGTATATTAGTGTTTTGTTATGCCAAAATCCAAGATGGTCAATTGTCTCCCAACTAACATGATAATGAGACAATGCTTGTCAAAGATTTAGCAAGTTGTCTAGTATTCACTAAACATTTAGTAACAGTTTATAAGAGTTATTATCATCATCAGCAGCAGAATTATTAACTTCTTATATGAATTTTTTTTTTACAAGGGTCTTTCTTAGAATTGGAGGAGTGTGTGCTCATAGAGGCCAGTTCTTTGAGAAAGTGAGCCTTTCATATCCATACTTATGGACAGAATTGGCAGGTAGCAGGGGAGAGTGATTTTAGAAGGAAGGACCAGGTTTGGTCAATTCTACCAGGAACATATTTTTGGCAGTTTGGCACCAACCATAATAATCTATAAGGATGGACTCATTTCTCCTTTAGGAAACAAATATAAGTAGAGCTGTATTTATGGAAATACTGTGGGAAAAATTACCTTGATTTGTATGAGTTTAATGATTTTGTGTGACAGAACTTCTGAAACACAGCCTCAAGCACAGCTGCTGATGAGCAAGGAGATTTATAACTTCTTTCCCATGACTGGAGGTTGTGACCAAGAAGTTGACCCTTTGGGTCAACTGGGAAAGTGGCAGAACAATCAGAGTTTAACAGGAAGCATCCCTCAGAATATCCAAGAGGGTAGAGATTTACTGGCTCAAAGCTTGAGTACACATCCAAAGAAGCAAGACTGTAGACTCCTGATTAGTAGAATTCATGGGAAAGATGGGCCAGTGTGCTTAATCACACCTCCAATTATCTATGAGTTAATTGTGTAACTCTTTGCATTTTACATTTTATTTTTTCGCATTTGCATGTTTCAGATTTTGCAAAATACATGAACATTATGATCCACATAGCCCAATCTATGCTCAACTTTGGGCTTCAGTTTCTAGAAGTTCTGCTTGGGATCAAAAACCTCCTGATTTTTCATAGTTAGCAAAACCTTCAACTTTTAGCTCCTGTGCCAATTTTTTTGAAGGGATTCAAAATGCTTGAGCTAAGAATACTTTAGGGTATCTTTTTTTACTTTTTCTGTTTAGTCTGCTTAGCTCATGGAGATGTCTTTTGTCACCAGGTGGTATGGTTTGGATGTGAGGTGTCCCTCAAAAGCTCATGTGTAAGACAATGCAAGCCAGTTCGGAGGAGAAGTGATTGGGTTGTAAGAGTCTTAACTCAGTCAGTGATTGGATCCCCTGATAGGGATTAACTGAGTGGTAACTGAAGTGGTAGGGTGTGGCTGGAGGAGGTGGGAATTGGGGTGTGGCTTTTGGTTATATATTTGTATCTGGAGAGTGGACTCTCTCTCTGCTTCCAGCTCACCAGGATGTGAGCTTCTTCCTTCTGCCACACTCTGCCATGATCAGCCTCATCTCTCAGCCCCGAGAAATAGAGCTGGCCTTTTAGAGAGGCCTAAGACCTCTGAGCCCCCAAATAAATTCTTCCTCCTCTATAAGACACAGCAGCAAAAAAACGGACTAAAACACCAGATTATCTGTCAAGACCTATGTCCCCTTTACAAGACACAGTCTGAACAAGCCACGTGCTATCTTCCTCCCAACAGCAGGTACGGGTGGAGCTTCTCCCTGGGACTTTTATCTGTCTCTGCTGGTTTATTCCCAAGGCTACTTTGCAAAAACATCTATTCCAGCTCTTTCCCTCATCTGAACACTTCTCAAATCCTCAGGCCCCTGCACAACAATTTTGTTCTTGAGATAGTAGTCAAAAGAAAAGTAATATCCAAATCCAAATCCTGGTTATTGCACTTGGATATCAGACCAAGGAGTTCCTTGTTAAATTCTGCTCAGGAAGGAGACTCTATCAAACCAATAGGGGCAATAGGACTGGAAGTTAAATTCATAGTTGTTTTTTTTTTTTTTTTTTTTTTTTTAGTTTAAACCGTGTTTCCAATGCTTATTTGTAAGATATTTTTTTTTTTGGAATTTTTAGTTATGCCTTTGTGATGAATATGTTGAGTATTGATTGGATTTCTAGGGTAGTTCTTAGAAACACAGTCAACTCATCGTATAGCTGAACTGCTGAATTACAAAGATCTTCTGGGTTCCAGGATCCTGAGAACAGAGGACCATGCACTGTTCTTCCAATTTCAATTCATGGTACATTCATCCACCCAGTTGTTCCGGTGATTAGATATAGAGATCACCCTATCACCCTTCTACTCTTTTCCTCACCTCTAACATCTGCTACTTCAGCAAGTCTTGTTGGCTTTACCTCCAAAATGAGTCACAGACACTCATTTCGTGTTCTCTTCATTGCCTCTGCTGTAATCCAAGCCTCTTCTATCTCTTGACTAGTGATTCTAATAGTATTCACTCTTGCTCCCTTTAGTCCCTTCTCCAGAGTTTCATCAAAGTGAGCTTTTACAGTGAAAGTCAGATTATGTCACCCCTCTGTTTATTTTTTTATTTTTTAACTTTTTTTTTAGTTGTAGATGGACACAATGTCTTTATTTTATTGCTTTGTATGTGGTGCTGAGGATCGAACCCAGGGCCTCATGCATGCGAGGCAAGCACTCTACCACTGAGCCACAATCCCAGCCCCTCACCCCTCTGTTGAAAACTGTCTCATGGCCCCTGTGTCTCTAGAATAACATGCACTTGGTCCTGGGTAAGGGCCTGTGTGAATTGGAACCTGCCTACTTCTCTGTATTCCTCTCCTACCTCTTTCCCTGTGTTACTCTTCTCTCACCACATTAGAATTCTTTGTGTCCCTGCAGCAGGCAGTTGTTCTTTCCTCAGTGTGGGATGCCCTTCCCCAACTCTTTGCAGATTTGTTCTCTAGTCAACATTTAAGTTGTAGCTCAAATGTTACCTTCTCAGAGAAGCTTTCTCCTAATCAGCCAGAAGAAATTAGCTCTTTTACTACCCGCTGCTACTATTTAAACCATTTCAATTTTTATATTTTATTTTCTTCATAGTGCTTATCTAAAATTGTGGTTTTTTTCTTATTAAAAGCTTTATTATCTGATTTTGTCCCTTTAGAATATAAACTATTTGGAGGCAGAAATTATACTTTATATATTAAATCTCTAGCACCAAGGATGGTACATGGTGATTATACATATACAAATATATTTGTTGAAAGGGATAAAGGAGGGAGAAAGACAGGGAAAGAGAGATGGAAGGAAGGAGAGACGAGTTTCAAGCCGACTCATGGCTTTGTATATGACACTGCTTTCTTATATCAGATTTATCTAGTCAGTGTGATTTGATTCAAGAGTTCCTTTATAAAATGCAGAGTCTGTATTTCAGGAGCTGCTTCTGTTAATTTTTGCTAATACTCATGTTATGCTAAAATGCTGCCTGTTAACTTTATCCATATAAACTGCCTTCCTTTCATTTGCTGCAGAATGGCTTTCCATGACAACATGGCAATTGGATTTACTCTACCTCAATTTTGATAGAAGAATCATTTTTCAAAAAGTGGTTTTAGCCAGCTGCTTATAGGAAACAAAATAAAATTATTTGAGGCTTAAAACAATAAAGGCCTTTTTTACCCATTCATCCACTCTTTCAAATTGATGTTCCTGGTTAACAGGTATCTTTTCCTCAAAGCTGTGATTCAGGGGTCAGGGACTCAGGCTTCTTCCCTTTTAATGGCCCCAAGAAGAGCAATGAATGTCTTCTTAGGTCACCGTGGAAGGGTAAAGAGAATAGAAGGTTTATCAGTGGAAGATTTCATAGGCTTGGATTGGTTACATTCCACTTTCCAAGACTTAGATTGGCCATACCCAACTTAAAGGGAGACTGGTTAAATCTTTTCTAGCTGTGTGCCCAGGAGGAAAAAGAATCCTTTTTGGTGAAGAATTTTTTGTTCTTTCTAATTTTTCCTGCTGCTAAATGGAAAAAAAAAAAAACCCTCATTAGTTTTAAGCCTTTTGCTTTTTTAATTTCCTGTGTTCCACTAAATGGAGCTCTGGCTTCAACTGATTACACTGAAACTTATTCACTTAGGGACTTGACAGGATTAACCATTTTGCTTCCTTTTTCTTGTTGGCATTGTCTTCAGGTTTATTTGTGGCTACTACAGTATATCTCATCAGGGTTTAATCATTCCCAATATACCTCATATTGGGAAATGACCCATTTCTTCTTTTTTTCCAGATAAAAGCCATAGTTTCTCATGTGACAGTTCTGAGTTTTATGCTAGGAGGAAAGGCAATTCATACAACAGGCTTATCCACATTTGTATGTAATTTATATTTACCTAACAATATCAGAGCTAAGTGTATTCTTAAAAGAGGATGCTTGTTGATTAAGAAAATCCCCAAATTTTAAGTTAAATGAAGCATAGCAAAATCAAGTAAAAAATTAAAGCAATGTGGATGTAGAAAAGAAAGCTCATATGCAAGGGGAATAAGCAGATACTTCCTGTTTGGCAATTTGCCTTGGTGGAAATCTATCTTCAAATATTCCTGCTTTCTAGTATTTTCCCTGCCTCCATTTATTTTTTTGACAAATCACAGGTCAGTGATATAGTAGATGAACACTGAGCTAGGAATAAAGATCTTGACTGATCCTGGCTCCACCATTTATAACAGCTGGGTGACCTTAGAAAGTCACCCAATTCTACTATGTCTGACTTTTTTTTGCAACCAAAATAGGACTTTTAAACAAGACTCTAAGTAAAGGCTTACATTACTAAGTGGTTGTTAAGCTTAAATAAGTTATTGAGTGTGAAAGCATTCTGTATAGGCTAAAACAGCATAACTCTATCACCATCACATTATTTGTGATTGTAATTATGTATCACTATAATAATAAATATTATTTTCACCATTAGCAGTGCATAGAGTAGAACTCAGGTCTTCACACTTTTGTTATCTACCTATCTATGTAGGCCCATTATGGATATGGATCTATATCTGCCAACATATATCTGAGCCTCTGCTTTATGTTAAGCCTTAGTGGGAGATATGGAAGCAGGGCTTCTGTGTTGCACAGCTCCAGGGACACCATTCATGTGGTAATCTAGGTGAAGGGCTCCTGCTGAAGTACAAAGTCTGCAAGGTCATTCCACAGTCCTGCCAAGGCATAATGGAATTGATTAGGGCTAAAGCCTGGTCTCATTTGTCAGCAAACATTAATTGGCCACCTACATGGCTGGGTCCTGTGTTGGCTTCTAGAAACCACTGATGATTAAGCTTTCCTCAAGAAGCTCACAATCTAAAGAGAAAGAGAGGTTTGTGATTAGGTCACAAAATACAATAGGATTTGTTCCATCCATCATGTTGGGAATATACTGGTGGGAGTGATACATTCTGCCCTGGGAGAGGTATGTCTGAGGAACACTTAAGAAGAATGAAGTGGTCTACAAGAGGAGGCCTGAGGGAAGGGCATTCTCAGTAGAGGGCCCAACATATACAAAAGCACAATGTGAAAATTTTGTCATGGCTGGGACTTGAGGAGTTTGGTAGGGGATGAGAATGGAGATATGGCTGGTGGTCAGATTGTCAAAAGCATTGTAAGTGTATATAGTTTCAGTTTCTCCTGTAGCCATGTGTGTGAGTGTGGGTATATACATACATATAATCATAAGTATATTATACATTTATATATGTAAATTTATATGTATATATGTGTGTGTGTGTCCATACGTGTGCGTGTGTGCAGGCATCACTCTGGGTGCTTAATTGCATCTGTTGGGGAGTAGAAGAAGGTAAGAATTTTGATTTATGTGTGTTTTTATCTCATCCTTTTAGATTTCAATTTGGTGTAAATTTTGTAACATGCATGACATATCATTGTGATAGTATGTGAATATACTTTAATAGTTATATACTCACATACAGAAGGTGCATGCTCAAAAAATTTTATCAATATGGATGAGTGTTCAAAAACTATCAAAGACTACTTCTGTAGGTCAGAGTGAGAGACTGAAGTAGGAAGGACATAATTGGATTGGTATGTAAAGAAAATTGTTTAGGGTCACATTTCCCCTAGTGAATCTATCTTGTACTGCTTGGGGCTGGGTGGTACCCAGAAGCCAAGCCTGTGAAGACAGCCTTACGTTATTTTCCTATGATATATCTTTTCCTTAAGAAAACATACTGAGACATCTGTTGGTTCACTGTACAGTATTTTAGGATGTTAGCATTTCTCCTGGAAAGTCATTGAGCATATGTTACATTATTTGTAGTACTTACATCTGATGTAACAAAAAGAAGGAAGAGAAGAAGGAAAAGGAAGGGAAAAAAGTCCCTGCTTACTTTTTAGGGACAGTTCAAGTTTTAGAGCTTTAAGTGGAAATGGAAATTTAGTAGTTTTAAACTGTTTTGGTTAGCCTTTTAATGATCTTCAAGATGCCCGATAGCTATACAGGAAGGATAAGAATTGAACTCCTTAAGTTTTTACTGTGCTTTTGCTGTTGCAGCTAGTATATTAGTGCCTTCTGACTTCAGGATTTTGGTGAAACTTGGCTATGTAAGTAAGAACGGTACACCTCAAACAACTAGAGGAGAATAGCATAGGTGTCATGGAAAGACTGGATTTTGATTTTAGAAATGCTGGTTCTACCATTTGTGAACTCAAGCAGGGAACTTCATCTCTCTGTATTTCCCCTTTGTAAAATTAGTGAGCTAATACCTCCTTAAGGAGACTCTTTTTAAGAATTCCTATAAGAATTAAGGTGAGCAAAATGATCTAATATACAGTCTAACATAAAAAATAGGATGTTAATCAATATTAATTCAGTTTACATATAATATATGCTCAATTAACTATAATCAATTCCTAAAATACATGGTTTAGAAGTGCGAGAGGAAAGGGAGGGCTAATTCTTGGAGTTAGCAAGTAGAGAGCCATAGGATCTGTAGTTCTGTAAGATCAGAGCTACACTTACTCTGAAGCATGCTGAATGTTTGGTGGGGACATGTGGGTAGTCATGGGAGATTCAAGCTGAGACCATAGGATGAGATGGAGTTAGAAATTGGAGGGAGGGTAAGAGAAGATGGAAGGAGGCATTGGGAGCATCATCTCTGGAAACTGAAGGTACAGAAGAACAAAGGAGCACTTGGTATGTGTGGAATCCAGTGTGGGAGCTGGGAAGTGGCAAGAGCAGAGGGAGATCCTAGAGGACTTGGCTCTAAAGGCACTGGAAAGTTCTTGATAGGTTTTCAAAAGAAGTGATAAGATTCAATTTGTATGTCTGAAACTTGTTCTGGCTAGAGCAGCAAGTCAGGGACACCAGTTGTCAGTCTGTTGCAATAATCTAGGCAAGATATAGTGGTGGACAGGAGGTGAAATCAATAGGATTGATTGATAGATGGAATGTGAGGGTAGATTGGATGTTGTGTGAAAAGTGCATTTAGAATTAATTCTCTGGCTGTTTCATTGATATCACATTAAACTCTGATGGCTGACTTTGTGGTTCACTCCTCTGGGTTCTGATAGCACTTTGTTCAAACCCTTATTAGAGTGCCTGTCATACAGGATCTTGATTACTTTTCAATGTATATTCTAGGTTAAGAGCTATTCAAAGGCCAGGGTTGTTTCTGACTCATCTTTGTGTCACCATGATCTAACCTGGGACCTGAAATATATAGTAGTTACACAGAAAATACTTTGAGTGAACTGGTAAATAAATGAAGGTGTGATTCCATGAATAATCTTAGTGCTGTATGGATTCTTTCCACTAAGATGTTGAGCATCTCAGAGAGAGATCTTACTCATTTCATTTCCAGTTTTGAGATGGAAAAAGCCACCTTGCAGTGTTTTCCAATTATGACTCACACATCTTCACAAAAACCTTACTCTCCTCCTTTTAGTATTGAAAGGATTTACAGGGAGCCCAGTGCTAGCTGACAGCTTCTGAAGAGCTGCTGCAGAGATTCAGGGGCTTCCTGTTCATTTCTGGATCTTTATCGCTTTTCCTCCACTGCCAAATGACAGAATTTTGTCTTTTGATGCTCATCTAGCTTCTGAAAACTCTAATGAGAACTTTTCTGAGCCCAGCTAAAGAAACTTGGTTTGTCAGATAGATTATCGTCCATATGTGGATGTTTCCAGGATTCTATAAACTTATGTTTTGCATTTGACTGACAAGGTAATAAGTTTATGTTTGACAGAAAAGAATGGAAATGAACATTCCTTTTACAAGCATCAGAATGTTCATGAAGACTGGGATTATTGCTTAATTAGTTCATTGTTGTATCTTTAGTATTCTCCACAGTGCCTGGAACAGAGCAGATGCTCTGTAGGTATTTATTGAATAGTGAACATTTGGTGGTAGAATGTGTGATACTCTCAGGTATTTGTGATACTCTCAATATTTTTCTGGATGGAAAAGGAAAACCATGTAGTGTGCTAACTAAGCAGGTCTTTGTACTTGTCACCTAATTCAATCTTAATTGGTCAATAAAGAAAACAGGCTCAATGTCACATATCTAGTATATGACAGAACCAGATTTAATTTAACACCAAATATAAGTCCCTCTGATGCCAAAAATAAGCCATAGAATGATATAGACAAAAAGTAACCCAAGTTGATTCCTATTCTACTTTTTTGTTTTTAATTTGCCAAGATACATTTGGCCAGCTGTCCATTTTCCCTAGCCCTAGATTTTGGCAAATTTTTTACTCAGAAGTAAAGTTTTCTCTGACTAATGTATAGTTGTGTTTCTGACATATCAGCTTAGCATTTTTTGATGGACAGGGTGAACAATTTTTGACTGCAAACCAACTGTGATTAATAGCAATTCTTAGTATCCTCAAGAATCTTCAATTAGTTCTTCCTTGCTGGGCTGCTCATCTGAGAATCTGTTACAGACCAGGTGATTTTTCTCATATGAGGCTTCAGTAACCTTTATGTTTTGAGGCGGGGTCTTGTTATGTTGCTCAGGCTGTCTTTGAAATCAAGATCTTTCTGTCTCAGCTTCCTCCCAGGTAACTGGGATGATAGCTGGCTGAGGCTTCAATATCTCTTTTGGTCTGGGCTATAGGCATGCAAAGAGAATCTATTTAATGAAAAGTTTGAAATGCTTCAATTTCCAAAATATAGGTGATGTTTAGTACTTTGTACATAACCAGAATTTCAGTCTACTTCCAAAAAAGTGGATTCCTTACACCTCCATTTTACTTTGGTGCATTGAAATTCATTTGTAGTGAATAATTTTTCACTGTTGTTTACTAATTCTATTCCTATAGGTAATAAAAATCAGGGGCTTTTAGTGCTTTTGAACACTATTTTTAGTGTATTAATGTTCTTATTCCCCAATCAAATGGTAATAGTTTGTCCTTTCCTAGAATAAAAGTGAAGTCTACTGCTTATTGTATGAGTATTTCTGGTACAGCTCCCAAAATAGACTTTGTTGTTGTTGTACACAGCCACACACAGCCACGTACATGCAATTTCAGGTTGGATTTTTCACCTTCACTTTTGAATATAATTTGTAATAAATTTTAGCATAGACAATGAATGTCCACAGCATCTAGTCAATGGCAAAAAGCACATATAGAATTTAACTGATTTCTGAGCGAAAGCAGACAGTTTGGTATCTATACCCCCACCCAGCTTTGGTCTTTGTGGTTCTTCAATGGTCACTGAGTGTTGAATGCTTCTTATTTGGAATCCAAAGGGATCAATTAAATGTTTCAGTTGTGTTTACTTAAATGTATTATGGTTTTTCCACTTGTCCTAAGAAGGGAGGAAGAATTGATTACTTTTTCAAATATATTTAGAACATGTTATGTACCAGATATCAAAATTGCATGTGATGATTTTGAAAAGCTCATAGGAAACTGTTTAACCTAGCAACTATTTAAGTGCTTTGTACATTACAAATCATATATCAAACCTATTGACATTCCATGAAAGTAGAAATCTATGGAGTATGTTTTGAAAAACAGTCCTTAATATGTTTTACTATTATAGGTTCTAGGAATACTTAAAAATTCATCAATTCCTAGAAATTTCTGGATATTTATGTCACAAATGACAGAATTTTCTATGATAATTATGAGTTTTAAAAGTTTAAGAAACTTCTTGAATGCAAATTCCTCTAAAGCCACTTGTTTCTCTTTCATAATTTGTCTGACCAATGCACTACATTTTTGAATAACTATAATGTTTTGAATAATTAAGAAGAGACTGATTCATTATTTTGCTTTCCCTCCTTTGGTAAGTTTGAGTGTAATACTGAAAATGTGATCATTAGACAAGTGTATAGGTAAAATAAATATAATACTAAAGACTTGTATAACACAGAGTAATTTATGAAGGACTTGAATGTATATCATTTCTTTTATTTCATAGCAACTCTTATAAGGCATGGACTCATATTTGTAGACTCTTTCATAAATGAGGAAACTAAGGTCCAGAGAGGTAAAGTGCCATGTCTGAGATTCAGAGCCAGGTCTGAAACTCATGTAAATTATTTCTAATCCAAGTACATACTGAACAATTATTAGCATGGGGGGTAGGTTCCAGATTTTTGTCTGCTTCATTCACTGCTCGATCTTTAACATCAAGCCTTGCCTGGTATATAACAACTTGCTCAATAAATGATTGTGGAATGCATGTATGAATGAATGAATCATAGTAAGTTTTGCTGCTGGTATTTATTGCTTCATTTTATAAACTTATGCTGAAAACCTTACATTCTTTTTCATATAATACCCTATTACAAATCATTTATTAATTTCAGATGAGGAAACTAAGGCTAGGCAAAAAGGTTACATAGTAGTTAAGTAGTGGAGTTAGATGTCCCTGGTTCTACAACCCTGGTTCTGTCTGCAAGAGGGTATGATATCTTTTAATACTGAATCTAGCTGTTTCTACACCAAACCATATTATTTCTCTGGCTCTAATTTAGCCCCTGTCAAATGACATATGACAAATGATGCCAATGCTGCTTCTACTGAATGACATCTAATATTTCCTCATGTCTACTCAGTGCTTGTAACTGTGGTAAGCATTTTTTGTTGCTTATTTCACTTAATTCTCCCAGTTATACAAGTGAGGTATTAATGTTATCCCTGTAAAACCAACAGGACTAAAAATGGTTTGCCTAAGGTTACACTGTTTACAAATGGTATGCCCTAAATCTTAATCCAAGGCTGTATTTGTCTCTATGAAAAACCAAACCAAACCAAACAAAAATAGAGTGCCAATTACCCAAGAATCTTAGTATGGTATTTTGTCTTTTTTCCCTTATTATTCTTGTTATGGATTTCAGATTAGCAAAGTGTGATACTTTTTTTCCCCATAATTTATTTATTTGTTCTATTTAGGTTTACATGATATCAGAGTGCAAGTTGATTCATTGTACACAGATGGAGGATAACATTTCATTTCTCTGGTTGTAAGTGATATAGAATCACAACATACATGCAGTCATACATAAAGCTAGGGCTATGATGACCATCATATTCCACCACCTTTACTGTCCCCATGCCCCCTCCCCCCTTACACCCCTGGGAACAGAGTTCCTCCATTGTTCCCATGTCCTTCCCCACATTATGGATCAGCATCCACTTATCAACGAGTACATTTGACATTTGGTTTTCTGAGATTGGCTTACTTCACCTTAGCATGATATTCTCCAACTCCATCCATTTACCTGCAAATGCCATAATTTTATTCTTATTGCTGAGTAATGTGGTACTTCAGATAAGAAAAATTTGGCCAACTCTTCTCTTAAAAATTTGGGTCAGCATAGATAAGGAATAAGTCCTTGTGTTTGTCAGCTTTACCTCAATGTGACAAACTACCAGAGAAAAACAACTTACAGGAGGAAAGATTTATTTTGGCTCATGATTTAAGTTCATGATTGGTTCCATTGTGTCTGGGCCTGAGATGAGGTAGTATATCATGGTGAAAGGGCATGTTGAAGCAAAGCTCTTCTTCCTAGCAACCACAGAGGAGAGAGCAGGGTGGGTGTTGGGAATAAGATGTACCTTTCAAGGACAGGTACCCAGTGACTCACCTCTTCCAACCAGGCCCCACCTCCCAATAGCACCACAAGCTGGTGACCAAACTCTAAGCATTTGGGGACCTTTTAGATCCAATCCACAACAGTCCTCCATAGACCCACCTGTTACCTTGATTCCCTTTGCAATATCACTGCCCTGGAGAACTTCATGAAAGAACCTTCCTGAAGACTCATCCTGGCCCTACCTACTTTCCAACTCATCCCCTTCCTCCCCTTTTCAAGATGTGGAACTCCTCTGCCTCACCTTCTATTTTTTTCTTCCCAGGTCATTCTATAAAATCAGCTACTCCTGCTTAGCTGCCTACTCTGTTTCCCTTCTTTTTACCATCAGCCCATTCTTTCACTTTCTAATTGTTACCAACATTATTGATACTTAGTGCTTAGTGTGGTGGGACATGGTATTTGTAATGGCCACAGGTAGTTACACTTCAAAACAAATGAATAGAATTCAGCAGTCCCCCCTCTACTAGCATATTTACTGGGGAAAGACAAAGGATTTAAATTAAAGGATTAATTGGAAACCTCTTAGGTGCACTTAGTTTCTGGTTGACTGAATCAAGTTCTTCTCTCAAAAGGTCAATGAGTTTTTCCATAATTTTTATCTGCTCTGAAAGAAACCGTAAATCTTTCTGTTTATTTGCTTTATAAATCTCCCTTCAGCTCATTTAGTGAGAAGCTGAACATAATAAATCCATGGCTTTCTTTTAGAAAAAGAAAAACAAACCATGTTACCATAAAAGGAAACCTGGGCTGCTAAAACTATAAATGTCAGCTCTTCCTGACTGGAAGATGTGTGTTTGTCAGTGTATGTGTGTGAGTGTGTTAGAATAAATCAGATGATGGGCCAGGGCCTGCCTATATTATCTTCTATGAATTAGCATTTTTTATCATGTTAGCAAAGGAAGGAAACAAACTTGGCTCTGAAGTAACATCTGCTTTACACTGGGCACCTTAAAAGTTGGAAGAAATAGGAAACATGGTCAAATTGATTAATGATATTCTCAGAGAACAGCTTATTCTGGGTAATTGGAATTTTTTGATTATCTGAGAAGAGAATCTTGGAACGCTTTCATGCTCCTTTGTTGTTAGAAATCTTTAAATCCCTGAGTCCCTTTTCTGACCTTAGAGTGACAGATCATGTTCATTGTTAAATTTCTCCCTGGAGATCGAGGATGCTCATGGGGCCACCAGACTCAGGACATAGATTCTGAGTTTCTCAGTCTCTACTATTAAATGTGAATGGCCAAGTCAAGGCTTATTATTGCCTATAGTCTTGTGTACTTAAGGGCACAGCTTTGGAGGTTATTTTTGTGCCCTAATTATTGTTTTGATTTTCTCCTTGAGGCACACAGCAAAGGAAGAAACAATCTTCTTGAGGTCAGAGATGATGTCTTAGTCATTGTCGCACTTCCAACACTACAAGATACATTGGACACAGTATTATTGCTAAATATCTGATGATTCAGAGAAGATCTATTTGAATCACTAAGGTCTTAGATAGTTTGGATAGTCCACCTCTCTTCCTCCTTCCCTTTCTCTCAGTTGATTGGGCACCTCTTGTTCTCAAGTATTCTGCTGGGTGCTAACACTATAAAAGTTGGAGATTAACATTTCCTGAATCTTTCTCACTCATGAGACATTGTGTTGGGTGATTTGACTTATATCATTTTGCATAGTGGTAACAGTACATTCTATAGTAGATTTTACAATCTTCATTTTTAAAGGTGAGAATATAAATCCCAGAGAGTGAGGGCAAGGATTAATAAGTCATCCATTATACCTATTCATTTCTCTCTGTGGTTCCTGAATGTTTCTGAGCAGTTGGAGCTCCTGAGAAGTTCTGTAAATATTTGGTTTCCAGGACATTTCCAACACCAAGAGTTGCGGTAAAATCGTTAGGGACCCTAACCACTGAGAAGTCTGTGGTGTCTTCCACCAATAGGTCATTTAAAACTTTTGTAGATAAAATGTAAAATAAGCTTAAAATATAATTATTTTATAATTATCTTTCATTTTTCTTAGGATAACTACTCTATTAGCTTTAAAAATATTACATGTTCATTTATCTCCAAAATTCTCTCTCCCTCTTTCTCCTCCACTTTTGCATTCCTGATAAGTTGCTCTATAGTCTGCCTGTTGAATAACCCAGCAACTCCCAGACCTTGGGATTCTGATGCACAACATTCAAGCAGTTCATCAGATATTTCTGGTTCTGCCTTCTTCTATTATATTGCCACAGGACTTATAGTTCCGACCAAGGAGTTGTCGCTTTCAAGTCAGAGTGTCTAATTGGTGGATAAGAACCTCCCAAACCCAGGCCAGCCATAAATCTGAGAGAGGGCTGTTTGTTGGTCTAGGTTCCTGAGTGAGACTTGCAGTGATCTGGGCTCCCTTGCCAAGGAGCCATGGACATGTAACATGAGTTAAATTAACTTTTGTTGTTTTAAGCTATTGAGATACTGGGATGGTTTGTGATCACAGCAAAACCTGTGATAGCCATCATGCTATACCATGCATGATATTTGAAAATACAATTTAAAGGTAGAGTATTATCTTATTAGGCAGATAGGGAGAAAAGGGGAAGACAAAAGGAAAAGTATGTAGATTTTAATACCTTTACTCTCATCAAGTTCTTAATTTTTTTTCATTTTAGAAGTACTTTCAGAGTAGTATATAGAAGTTGAGAAAAGAATTTTAGAAGGGACTGAATGTGTGGCTATCTCAGGCCCCAAAGGCATGTAGTATGACAGAAAATAGTCTGGAAAGGAGGGCGCTGTATAAAGGTGAAATCCAACTACATAGTTTATTATACTCAGAACATACATTGTATGTGGGAGATGAAGTGATACAAAGTTCTTATTTTAACTATGGTTAAGGACAGTGCCTTGTAGGCACTCCTCATCTAAGCAAAACAGAGGTATATTAGGGCTATTCTCTTAATTTTGTTAAGTTTGCAAAAACCATTAGACCCTTGACAAACTCAGTTAAGCCTGAAATATTTGTCTTGGCCCTATTCCCATTTCTCACTTCCTGATTTCCCTTGTATCATTAAACTAAGAAAATGTAGATGTCTTGTAGATTCAAAGTTGCCAGCCAGAAATCTTTCCTAAAGAATCAGTGAAATAATCGATGTATATTGGTGTGCTGATCGAGTTTCTTTGATAAGCAGACGGTGGAAACACAAGCTTAAAATGGGTCAAGCTGAGAAACTTTGGGCCTGAAAATAGCAGAAAGTTCAGGATTGGCCTTTTGGTAAGACTGGATCAAGGCTTAGATAATGTCACTAGGATTCTCTCTGCCTCTCATGGGCTTTTTTTTTTTTTTTAAGCCATAGATCTGTTCAGTTGCTATGATCAGCTTTGGGCTTCTCTTCCTGAGTAAACACACAGTGGTACAATATTTGGCCCTGAATACCTCAGGTATCCAGGTATCTGGGAATCTATGAAATACTGTATAGCTGGCCCTGGAATATATTCTTATAGTATCAGTCACTTTTGCTCCAGCCAGGTAACGTAGAGCAGGGATGAGATGTATGGTCCAAGGAAACTGAGGGTGTTGAATCAGAAGTGAGAGAATAATTTCTTGGTGGGAAGAGACAATAGCTTTCTTTTACTGTGACATCTTTCAATTTTGCAGCTGAGGGGTCTGTGAAATGATATGATTGAGAATGATTATGTGGAGGAAGCACTGAGCTAAGACTTAGGAGTCCTGGATTTTAATTCCTATTTGCTTGTCTGGCTATGTGATCTGACCCCCAGGAGCTTTGCTTCTGTGGTATCTGTTTAATAGTAGGAAAAGTGCTCATTCTATGAGATGCCACTGGGCTGGCAGTGAGACACAGGACATTACTCTTATGGTGCCTCTAGAAGTTATTCAGCTCCTTCATTTTGCAGATGAGAAGGGCTCAGTGCACTGACTAAGGTCTTGCTGTCAGTAAAGGCAGAACCAGAAGAGAATTCTGTTTCCTTATATTAAAGTCAGAACTTTAATAGCAAATTTGAAAGTGATCTGAAAGATTTTAAGAATTATGCCAATGTGATTTGCTATTTCTGAAAAGCGGTAACGTGGAATTTTTGTTAATGAAATATTTTGAAAGGGCAGAACTTACTACTTATAGGATTTCTATGGTTAATCACATAGAATCTTAAGTGAAAAAACTCTTAACACTTTCATCTTTATTTTTAAATTATGTTTTGTGTACTTCCTTCACCTAGAATAAATTCAGACTTATTATATTAAGATGGAATTCTGATTTCCACTGTTTTTAACATAATATAATAAAAAAGAATAGACTTGAGGATCAAGAAGACTTGGGTTCCAATCCTGGTTTTGCTTCTGCTAAGGTTTTTGACTTTGGGTGTTACCAAGCTTCTCAGTGCCTGAAGCTTTTCATCAATAGTAGTTTTGATTACTGCCTTAAGCTGCCTTGTAACTACTCAACTCCTACCTCACTTATTAGCACCTTCTTAAGCAGACCCTGCTATGACATGACACTTGGGATTCTTGCTACCTTTCTGGTTCATGTTACTTTCCACAGAATCAAAAGATGGAACTCTTCAAGGCTCACCCAGACAGTGCCTCAGCTCATTTCCGATTCCGCTACCCATCCCATCTACATCAGTGCTGCTTTAAAAATTAGATAAATGGATGACTAACAACTTTATACTGGCCTCCAGCCAGCGCAGATCTCTTATCTAAACTCCCTGCCTGTATGTTTAATTGCACACTTGACAACTCCACTTGGAAGTTTCAAAGGCACCTCATATTCAATATGGCCAGAATAGACATATTTTCTTTACCTATGCTAACTTTGCATTACTCTAACAAAGTACCTGAGATAACCAACTTATAAGGAAGAAAGGTTTATTTTGCCTCACAGTTTTGGAGGTTTCAGCCCACGGCCAGTTAGTTGATCCTTTGCTTTTTGACCCATAGCAAGTTAATACATCATGGCAGGAATACATGGATGAAGAGGCCTATTCACTTCATGTTGGCCAGGAAGCCAAAAAAGGGAAAGAGGAAGAGCTGGGGTCTCAATATTTCCTTCATGGGCATACTGCCAAGGACCTAACTTCCTCCCACTAGGGCCCACTTCTTGAAAATTTCACTACCTCCCGATAGTGGCATGAGTCAGGCAACAAGCCTTTAACACGTTGTCCCTTGGGAGACACTTCAAATCCAAACTATAGCATTTTCCCTGAACACATGCTCTTTTTCCAGCGTTTCCTCCATCTGTGAGTCATAGCACCAACCCTTTTGTTACATGAGCCTCAGATTTATGAGATCCTTAACATCTTCCTTCCTTTCATTCCAATGTACAATACGACACTACACTCAGTGGATTTTATCTACTGCTTATCTTTACAATTCATCCACTGCCCTCCATATTTCTCAACCCTCTTCGGACCCAGCTCTCCTGTCTCTCCTCTTGACTGTGACAGTGGCCTCTTAACTCCCTTCAGTCTGGCTCCCTTCAATTGGTTTTGCACTCTGCACACAGAGTAATCTTTTCAAAATTAAAAATGGAGCAGGCTATTCTCCTAGCCATGACACAGCTTCCTGTGGCCATAAGGAGAAAGATACACCTTGATCACAGGTCACAGGGGCCTTTAGGATCTCTTCTTCTCTGGTCTCACTTTGCACCATGCTTTCTCCTTTTCTTCACTCATGTTAGCTGTCTCTCACCAACACATCTGCTAATCCTTCTCTCTGGATGCCCCACTCATTCTCTCATTCCTTGTAAACTACATTTAGTTTTCTATCATTTTTTCAGATCTCAGATAGATCAGTTACCACTCTATCAGTGGACTTTGCTGCCAAGATCAAACTTCTAATATATATTCTCCTAGGACCATATATTTCTCCTTTGTTGTTCTCTTATATTGCTAATTTTATATTTGTATGATTTCCTTTTATTCTACCATTCTCCCACTGAACACTGTATCTCTAGTACCTAATCAATTTTGACATATATTAGGTGAGTAATGCATATCTTTTATTCTAGTGATAACAGATGATCTCTGAAGTCAGATCTGAGTTCACATCTTGGTTTGGCTCTTTATATGCTACTTGACTTTGAATTACTTGGATTCTTTGGATTCTCAATTCCCTTATTTTGCAAAACGGGCTATAATTCTGTGTAGGTTGGAATCAAATGAGACTATGTGGTTATTCTCCTAGTAGGGACTCACCTAATGCTCCTTCCCTCTCCTATTCGTTTCCATCCTGTCCCTCCCTTAGAATAGAATAGGTATACTCTACACATACTGAGAAGCTCTTCTCTAGTCTCTACAGCTCTCTCCCTTTATCCTGCCTGGGCACTGTATGACTCCCTACTGGATATTGTTTGATTCATGAGTGATGAGTCATTACCATCTTGTGTCCCCTTGGTGGTCTCTGCAGCATCACTTGGCACCTTAATGGCCAACATTTATGATGATGGGCCATTTGTGGGGAGGAGGGAGTAATTTTCTTAGTTTTGAAGGTACATTAACTCGCTTTGGTCACTATGACTCAATGATTAAATTTCTTCTTAAGAGTCCCCAAATAGCATCTCTACTCAGACCCTTTTGATTTCAAACCAGATTTCAGTGAATTAAAAAAAAAAAATGTATGTTGGATTGACCACACTAGTGGTTTCTTCCTGGTTATGCTAATTCCCTCAAGGTTTCAGGTTGATTGAGTCAGCTCTATTTGCTGAGAAATATTGGTCACATATATTTTAAATCTGATTTACCTGGCCAACTTGCAAGCTGAATATTAATAGACTAGAGTAGCTGTGAATGAGAAGAGTGATGTGCCATCAGGAGGAGGACCAGGGCACGTGAGCTTACCTTTTGCTAGATACGTCCTGCGTCATTCCATAGAGTTTGAGGTGGCTTCCAAGAACACAGAAGTACAGTGAAAGAGTAGAAATGTATTTTAAACTAAAATCCCACTAAGGCAGTGAAATCATAGACTAGAAAGATAGATAAGACAGAGGGAAATTTTATACCTTAATTTGTTTTCAACAAGCCCTGTATAATTGGCGAAATTGAGCTGTGCATTTTTACTGAGCTGAGCGTTTTTAAAAAACTGAGGTTTCAGAGTCCCTGGATACTTCTTTCACATTCACAGTCCTGTCCCAGGCTTAGCTCTCTCCCAAAGTATGGCTATGCACATTGTAGACAGGGGATGAAGGACAGATTGTCAGGAAAGATGGCCGTGATCATCTGGCCACTCTCACTTTCATTTCTAACTTAGGGTTGCTTGTCCAAATGCTCTTCTCCTAGTGGTCTTCTCTTCAAGGGCCTAGAAGGATGTGCTACTGGTTCCAAACTCCAAGCAAGCTGCGTCATAATCACCTGGACCCAGATGGTGGTCCACCTTCAGAGCTCTTGATTCATTCTATCTGGGGTGGAGCTTAATAATTTTGCACTTCTAAAAAGTTCCCTGATCGAAGCATCTTTTCCATCATTCCTTATGTCAAAATCATTTTTTGAGAAAAACTGTTTCAGACATTTGGGTATCCTTTTTTACCTTTCTTAAGCCCACATCAATAAAACAAATGACTCTACACCTTCCCCCAATTTTATGACATCACTACCATGGCATGTAAAAGCACTTTCTATGTAAGTGCACTACAAAATTGACAAAATATTTACTATTAACCATATGGAAGGGTTAATATTTTAAAGAATTAATCCAGAAGAAAACTGTAGAACGTATAATGCAATATTTGCCTACTACAATCTCTGGCATGTAGTCAGCAATAATCAAAATGGCTTTTTTAATAGATAAGAAAATAATTCAATAGAGCTGAAACATCACATAATTTGAATGAAAAAGGCCAAAGTCATTTTAACCTGGGTGGATTTTACTCTGGACATATCCTGCTTAATTGCTTACTCTTCCTTTGCAATCCTTCTCAAGTAACTTGACCTTGGTCATTTATACTTGTTCGTATGTAATCAAAACCTGTGCATTATGGGTTCTAGAGATAGGCTGCTCAGGATAAAAAATCCCTTCTCTATGTTGGAAACTTGCTTAATTTCTTTGTGTTTCATTTTCCTCATCTGTATAATGAGGATAATAATAGTACTTACAACATAACAATGCATTGAGGATAAATGCATTAATGTGGTGGCATTCTTGCCTTCTCCAGGACATGGAGTATTTTGTGGAAATGACTTGTTGGTTCTGAAAACCATGTTATATTGATTCCCAGTTAATAGGAAAGAAAACTAAAACACACAAAAAAGATTAAGATTTGCCTGTGCTTTCAGAAATTGGACCATCCCCCAGCTCAGCCTGCTGGGTTGTGTTGCACTTACAGCTACTTCTGAGAGCATAAATATAATGTGCTATCTTCACTCTGCTGTTTGGTAGTTGGAATTACTGTTGTTTAAAAAAAAATAGTGTTTTTTAATTCTAATAGATTTCCCAAGATTTTTCTGCTATTTTATCACATAGGGCAAAACCACCCTTCAGACATTAAAATTCCTTCTTCTGGGCAGATGTTATCCATCTTTCATGGTGGATAATAGCTGAGAGTTCAAACACAGAAGCCCTATTATAATTTGCGTGCAGATAATAATTGCAACATATTATGTTTATGAGGCTTCTCTCTCTTTATGTATATGAATATAATATAAATGATATGAAATAAAAGATATATATATATATTTATTTATTTATTTTTTCCTTTTCCAAAGCATTTTCTTACTGGGTTGTCGAAACACAGGGAACATTGTTGTTCTCAACTAGGTGTCCCAGAAAGCTCTGGGGTTGGATATATCTAAGTTTTCCACTTGACTCTCCCGCTAGCTCTTTTTTTTAATACTAATTCCAGCAAGATGCATAACTTCACTGAGCCTCAGTTTCTCCATATATAACAATAGCATTCCTTTGTGGTGTTGGTGAAGTATAGCAAAGTTGAGCCTCTTGCTTATCATACAGCCAGGTAGTCACAGAGCTGACTATAAATGCAAGTCTGGGATGCAGAATCCCATCTCTTATTGTTTTCTTTCTTTTTTTTTGAAGAGGAAGATGGTGTGTAGTCTTTAGACCTAGACCTTTGTGGAATGAATGAGACCTGGGATTTCTCTGAGTTGATGCTGCCTTTCATAAACTTGGTTGCAGCAGATAAGCTAGGTGGGCTTCATCCCTGGAGAAGGTCATTTTCCCAATTCACTACTAGAAAACCAAATGTACGCACTCTTAAAAAAAATGGAGGATCAATGCATACAGGGACTGGGCATTGACGCTTTAATTGTCATAGTTTTTCCACCTGGCTCTTGTTGCCTGCTCTATTCCATTGCTTTATCTTCTTTAGTTTGGCTTACTTTCTAGGTCTTGAACTCACCCAATTCATGACAGCAGAATTTGATGTGACTGGCCAGTTGAACAATCTGAAATTGGTTGGGGTAAAAAGCAATAGGCCATTTTATTTTTCTCCAATCATTGCTCTCAACCATTCCCTTAACAACACCCTGGACGGATTCCATAGCTTTCTAATGACTTCTGTGTGTAAAAAGTGCAGTTTAGTTTGAGATTTCAATCTCATATCCAATTTAATGCTCTATTCTTTTCCCCTTTCATTTAACTCTATCCAAGTTTTGACCTGAGGGCTTTCAGTGAGGAGAGAGTATGATCTAGTCTCTCAGTTCTGCCTTCCCTTGGGCATAATATGGGTTCTTTCATGGGACAGTATGTAGGGTCCCTGGCAAATACTGTAGGACTGTCCTATTGTATGTCTTCCCAGCATGGAGATTCACTCTGGTCTGGCCTTTTATATCTAACCATTCTTTTCTTTTATCTTTCTTTCTCACAAGTGCAGTTCTACAGCCTTTTGCTGCCAGGGCATTCTTACCCAACTGGCAACTCTTGGGTGTGGCCCTGGAAAATTTGCTCAAGGTTGGTTATCTCTCTCTGTGTCCACTCAACACACAGGAAACATGCACTCTTGACATCTAATACCAGGAGGTAGTTCCTATGCTTATCCCTTTTTTGCCTTTCCATTCCTCTCCAAAGTTTTTCTCCCTCTATTTAGAAACGGAGAAGACCAGAAGGATCATTGCATATAAATAGCTGTCCAGCTGAGGAATAGCCTCTCAGTCTGTCCTTCTTGTAGGCACCCGTAATCTCTTGGGACCATTTTTCGGCAGCTAAAACATTTCTCCTATGCTGACTCATACTACATTCTCTTGTCTCATTGATCTGCAGTCTTTTGCTTCCGTGGACAGGTGAGGGGACTGGCTTTCCTGGATTCCTTAGCTCATGATTCCCTTGACCCAACCCTGATCCCTGAAGAACAACTGTGGTATTTACCCAGCAGGTCTAGTTTTTTTCATGTGATCCAACTTCTAGGAAGGGCGTATTCAAAGCACTATTCAGAAAGCATCTGAGTGGCCACTGTGGTGTTTTTTTTCTTGCTATCTCTGCCTCTGAGAGCAACAATCCTGAGAAATAAGGGTTTCTGTTGTAATGTGCCATCATTGTTCCCACAGATCAATGGACTGGGCTGACTTGTGCAAATCCACTATTAAACTGCTACTGAAATTTCTAAGGTGACAATGGAAACACAATGTAAATTGACCTTTATTGAGTGTGTTCTAAACTTTGCACATTTACTATCATGTAGTTTTCCCAACAACTTTATGGTAGATGACTTTATTCCCAGCATCAAAGGATGAGTAAATGGAGGCCCTGAGATATGGAAGTGTCTTGTCTGGTCTGTCTAGTGCCTGGATTAGGGTTAAAATCCAGATTGCTTTGTTTCCAAAATCCTTAGTGCTTTCCCTGTGTAACAATGAGATGACGTTGGAGGAGGCATTCCTGGCCAGGCCAGCTGGTTGGCACCCGTGTGGGGTGGTCACTTAAGTGAACTAACACCTCAGCCAACACCTCTTGGTGATGTGCTGCTGGCCCCAAGGAATGGCTGCTCTTGAACTAGAACCAACTCTGAAAACAATGCTCACTAGCCCACGCCAGCTTCCAGTTCTCCAGGCTTATCATTATGCACGTTACTTACAGCAGCCAAGGAAGTTAATTTGGCAGAAGGAAATTAAACTCGACTCTTATTTTCCATTCTCCCAGAAGTGTTATACTTGAGGAGAATCACATTCCCAAGGTGACAGGTATTGTGCAGAAAGGGCATAGCAACCCCTCTTTTTCCTTTGTTCCTTCAAAATCTGTGTAGGGCAAAAAATGATGCTGAAAATATTTTTCATTTAACCCAATAACATTTTTTTTATGAAGACAAAGATATTTGCATGCCAGGTCATTAATTCAGAGTTACAGGCTGCTGAATATGTGTGGAAGAATTCCTGGGGCAACTTTGTAAACAGGACTTTGGAGACAGGGATGCCAGGCCAGGAGATTGTTTTCATTTAAATGTGATCTCAATTACGCATGCATACCTAACAAAAAAGGACTCGGTTTCTGTGTTTCTTGCTTGGACTATCATTTTAATTTCTGGCTGTTCCTTTAATTTAGATTCTTTATTTATCTCCTTGCTGTCTAGACTGCTAGAGCAAGGCTTTCCAACCTGCAAGAGGGTTAAATACTTTGGGGTATTTTTGTTGTTGGTTGTGTTTTTAATTTAACTTTTGAAAAATTTAACCAACAAGAACCATTGAAAATTATTTCAAACTGTTCATTTTGTAGATTAAAGTTAAGAATCTAGTTCTAGATTCTGTCATTCACAGTCAGTAGTGTTGACAGAGTCTTTCCTCTCTCTGGCCTCATGTGGGTCAAGGTCAGGTCAATAATGACTGGTACAGCCTAGAGTAGAAATTCTGTCTTATGACATGGCACAGGCTCTTGCCACTTGATCAGAATGATGGCTGCTCCTCAGCCAAAAGTGGCATTTGGACCACTTCCTAGGAGCTGTGTTTAAGAGTCATTGTGCTCACCACTGCCCGTCACGCTTTTACTTGCAGTGATGGTATCTGTCTGCCTAGTATGCCTTCCTGCTTCATGTGCCTGGAGAACCCTTGCACAATGCACAGTGTTCCTGCTCAATTTAGATGCTACCTTTATGAAACCTTCCTTCACTCGCCCATGCAGACTGAGATATTTTCTCTACTGAGTTTTCATTTTATATGTTCTACTCATTATAATTCCACTTATAATAATCATGATGTGATTGTTGAATGCTTTTCTGTTTGTTTGTTTTGTTTTATTTGCAGTAGTGGGGATTGAAAAACAGGACTTTGCACCTGCTTAGTCAAGCTTTGTACCACTGAGCTACACCCCAGCCCTTCCTTGAGTGACATATTATTTGCCTCAGTGAACTGTGAGTTCTTTGAGGGCAGAGGCTATTGTACTTAGCCAGCGTCAGTGCTCAATACTTGTTTGTTGAGTGATTAAATGAATACATAGTACTGGGCCATGGTTGATGTGTTGGTGAGACTTCTGCTGGACCAAGCAAGAGAAAGTCCTATCACTTCTTACTTAACCTTGTTAGGAGTGGATTCCTTTAAGGTGGTGTCCGTTAGCATGGCCAGTAAACAGATTTTGGTTTTTTTGGTACCAGGGCTTGAACTCAGGGGCACGTGACCACTAAGCCACATCTCCAGTCCTGTTTTGTATTTTATTTAGAGATAGGGTCTCACTGAGTTGCTTAGTGCCTTGCTTTTGCTGAGGCTGGCTTTGAATTTGCAATCCTTCTGCCTCAGCCTCTTGAGCTGCTGTGATTGCAGGTGTGTGCTACTGCGCCCATCCAGTAAACAGATTTTTAATGAATATACTGAAATGCGTATCATCTTCTTACAAAAAAATATCAGTATGGGCCATGCATCACCACCTTCTGCTTTTCAATATAATTTGATAACAAAACATATGTGATTACCATATTCCTCTGTATCTTCAAAGAAATAAATGGTAAAGTTAAACTGATGATTATATAATTCTTATCTGGCTTTCCAATAACATTCTGGCTAATTAAAATCACACTTAAGGAATCATATTTACTTTTGATTAGTTTTATAGGTTTGGGGTCTTATATTCATAGGTGTTAAGTTTTTATTATTTGGGATTTGAATGTTTGATTTGAAGATACCTATATCTATTTCCCCTCACAGCACAGTATCAGAAACAATCATGATACAAACTCAGCAGGCCAATTTTGAAAATATGTGCTGAGCATTGTCATGACAAAACATGAAGATTCCCTAAGCAGCCAAATGCTGCAGTAAAAGAAATTTGATGAAACCTAGGTGAGATCTAGCAGTTAGGAATATCTGTAGTACATCCATGCCTCTATAGGCTCACAACAGCAGGCCTATTTTTATGATTTGATGTATTTCTCACTGTGGGTGAAAGAGCAGAAAGTCTGCTCAAAACTCTGCTTTCTAAACATCTACAATTAAAAGTAAGAGAGAACAGCAAATGCAATGCTAGTGAATAGGAAGTTTTTTTAAGTTGAAAAATGTAAAACCAAGCAGTGGAAATTTGTAGGAGAAACGTAAATTATACATGTCCCCAAAGTGGTGGAGAAATAATATTTATGTCCTTGCTTGTAGCAGATAGATTGTTTACATTTTCCAAATCTGCCATTGTACTTACAAGTGAATTAGTTTAAATTTTATATTACAAGTGCCAGGCTTTAGAAGAGCTAAACTAGAATTATTTGTTGTCCCCTGGAGTTACTCTAGTTATCTTAGTGTAATATCCTGCTGGGATTTATATGAAAATGAATTTTAATTTCCAATAAGGTAACCATATGCTTTGGAGGGTGTTGCAATAAAGTGTCATAAATAATTATTGTTTCTAACAAATTCAACCTTGAGACAATCAGATCTTATTTTAACAACCCATGCTAGATGTGGGTTTTATTTATTTCCATATTTCCACCACAGTCACCTCTGAATTTCTAAGGAACAACAGGAGAGAGATCTCAGAGGAAACTTTTTCTGTCTTTTTTACTTCATTTACATCATATTATTTTATTTTAGAATTGCAAGCTCCACAAAGGAGGCAAATATCCAACAGACTTCATGTCTTTTTTTTTTTTTTGCTCCTAATTGCTACATAGAAAATTGTTCATGCTAGGTATGATGTGTGTGAATTGTCCAGAGGAATTAACTGAATTTATCATTTTCCAGTGATTGATAGTTATTCATTTTTGTAACTGTGAATAACTAAGAGTCAGGGGAAGGGGGAGAATCATAGTTTTACATTTCTATATCCCAGAAGAGTAGAGTGACCCCAATTCTCAGCTCTGTTCTTATACTTTATCCAACTCTCTTTGCCCGATTGTCTATCAATCAATAAGTCAATTAGCACATATTTATGGACTGCCCTGGTTCATGCTGGGAAGCATGGGAGAACAAGAGGAAACTAAGCCAGAAGTCTCTATCTTCTATAAATCACCAGGCTCACCAGAGGATTTAAGTGGAAGAAAGTTCACAGAAAAGTTAGATCATAGTTAGGTCACCAGGTTCCAAACTAGATGGGAGCTTTCATGAAGAAGGGAGGGTTGAAGTATGGACAACATTGATTAAAGGACAGAAAAGAATCATTTTATGCTCATCCTGTAAAAATGATGTTAATTAAGTTTTCTTCTCTTAGGGTTGAGGTGAATTCCTAAACATTCAGAACCAAAGAACTTCTTTTCTTTAGTCTGATCTTATTCCCATACCCTGTTCTTCTAAAAAATTTTTTATGTAATTATTTTTTGTAGTGCTGGGGATCCAAGCAGGGCCTCATGCATACTAGGCAAGCTCTCTACCACTGAGCTACATCCCTGGCCTGCATCCCCTATAAAAGAAAGGGGATGTGTTTCGTTTGCAGGCTTGGTTCTCCCTTAGTTTAAAATCACTATTCAGAGGAAGTCAGATTCATTTGGGTAAGCCAAGTATTCAACCTATTCAAAGGTTAAAGCTCCATTCCAGCTTTGGAGACCTCCCCTTCCTGTCTTTTTCCAACTGACCGTGTGTGGCAGAGAGAGTAGGGAATATGGTCTGAGCATTTCTCTTCTCTGCTGCTTTACTTTGACATACCAGAGGATGAGATGTAATTCATCTTACTTAGTCTTTGGAAGGTGGTCTTGGTCCTTGTTGTATCCTGATGTGAGTTTCTGTACCCAATGAGTGCTCCTTGGGATTCTCTCCAGCTGGACCACTGTGCTTCCACTTCAGCTGTCAGGATTTGATTGTCTAAGACCTAAGGCAGCTCTCATTTGCTCACTTGCCTGGGCATTCCACCTTGGAATCATTCTTTACCTGACCCTGTGGTCCCTCCCTGGGGACTTCACAAGCTAACATGCTCAGTAACCTCATGTAGGTACCTAGAAGACTCTGGATTCCACCCCCACTTACCTAAGATGCAAGGAACCACTGGTGCTCTCTCTGAACACATTTGTCATACCACCATTTTTGTTCAACTGCAATTTCTCCCTCTAGACACTGGAGCAGAGTGTTAAAGGCTCTTCTTCCAGACTTCCAAACAGCAAATTGATTGGCAAACGCTTTATTCTTCAGTCTTTCTCTGCCCTCTAGGAATTTCATCTTCCTGATGACCCCATGAAGCTAAACATGGGTGCTATTAGGTTCTTAACACATTCATTCTTCTTACATCCTCTCTGGATCTCCCCCTTCCTCTATATCCCCAGAGAAAGCCTTTGACTTCCTCTGTCTTTTATTTATTTTTTATTGGTTCTTTTTAGTTATACGTGACAATAGAATTTATTTTGATATAATTATACAAACATGGAATGTATCTTATTCTAGTTAGGACCCCATTCTTATGGATGTACATGATGGTGGGATTCTCTATGGAGTATTCATGTAAGTACACAGGAAAATTATTTCGGATTCATTCCACTGTCTTTGATTTTCCTGTCCCCCTTCCCTTCATTCTCCTTTATCTGATATACTGAATATCTCTTCTTCCTCTCATCACCTTGCTTACTGTAGGTTAGCTTCCACATGTCAATGAAAGCATTCAACCTTTGGTTTTTTGGGGAGTGGCTTATTTCACTTAGCATGATAGTCTCCAGATCCATCTATTTACTTGAAAATGGCATAGTCATTTTTCTTTATGGCTGAGTAATACTCCATTGTGTTTATATTCTACAATTTCTTTTTTTTTTTTTTTTGGTACTGGGGATTGAACTCAGGGGCATTCGACCACTGAGCCACATCCTCAGCCCCATTTTGTGTTTTATGTAGAGACAGGGTCTCACTGAGTTGCTTAGCACCTCGTCATTGCTGAGGCTGGCTTTGAACTCGCGATTCTCCTGTCTCAGCCTCCCTAAGTGCTGGGATTACAGGCTTGAGCCACCACGCCTGGCTATATTCCACAATTTCTTTATCCATTCATCTGTTGTTTAGGAATTTCACCTACATATTTCTCCTTTCCCCTACTTTGTGGGCATACTTTTCCATTTTGCTTTGAATAAAAGCAAAACAAAAAACAGTATGTCCTTAATGATGAACAGAAGCTATAGTGAGGAAAAAAAACTTTATAACTAGATTATTGAGAAGAAAACTATGACAAAATGTTTTTCACGAAATTTCTCTACTGATGGATATAAAGTATGACCAAAGGAGTCCAACAATATTTACTGGTTTACAATTCAATGAAACAATGAAAGATGGTAACTCCTTTTTATTTAAGATTTCCTTGTCAAGTTAGTAGTGTGTAAAGACTTGACAAGACTGAATGGGGGCATTACCAAGAAGCTAAAGCATGAGATGGGTGACTGACGGGTTCCTCTGCATGGCACACCCTAGACCATTGGGGCTGGATTCTTACTCTTTCCTCCAAACCAGTCTGAAAAAGAGAAAGATGCTGAATGAAACATGTTCCATTTGATGGGAACTTGGAACAAGAAAAAAGAGCCTCGTGTAAAAATCTGGAGTTTTGTTAATAGTAACATACCAATCAATGTTGGCTTCTTAGTTTTGACAAATGTACCATGTTAATATATGATGTTGGCATTAGAGAAAACCAAATTAGGGTTATTTGAGAACTTTACTATGAGAAACATTTTTCAATTAATTTATTTGTTCTAATTTGTTATACAAGACAACAGAATGCATTTTGATTCATAGTACACACATGGAGCACAATTTTTCATTTCTCTGGTTGTACACAAAGAGTCACAGCATTCGTGTCTGCATACATGTACCTAGTGTAATGGTGTCCATCTCATTCTACTGTCTTTCCTACTCCCATATCCTCTCCCTTCTGCTCCCTCCCCTTTTCTCCATTCCTCCCAGGCTCCCCTCCACCCTCATTATGGATCAGCATCCACTTATCAGAGAAAACATTTGGCCTTTGGTTTTTTGGGATTGGCCAGAAACATTTTTTATGCATCTGAAATTATTCCCAAATAGTTTGTTTAAAATACTTTATTTGATCCTATAGTAAAAGCTTGAAAACAACAAGCAGAATGCAAACTGGTATTTATTGTTGGCTATTTGAAAACATTTTCTGTCCTTTAAGATTTTAAAAAATACTTAAAAAATATATAGGAATGTTAGCAATTAAAAATCATCCCATTGCTTTCTTTGGATGTGTATGTATGCTTTTATTGTTTTATTTGCATGTACCATTTTCAATAAATAGCATTTTAAATAGAAAAAGGAGAGAGAAAGATGTTCAGCTTCCAGCACAGACTGATCTTCCATGAGAACACAGACGATTCTGCATTTGAGGATTTCATTTAGGTGACAAACTTGTTTTTCATTTTGTTTTAGCTACAGTTTAATTTTGTTATCACTATTGAAGTATTTTTGCACCCTCAGTTTACAATTCCTTTTTCACTGTGATGATGGTGACAATTTTCATTAAGCACCTCACACATTGCCTTCCACCAGCTCTATGTGCCTCCAGTCCTGTTATTACCACAATTAATCTTCTCTCCTAGGTGTTTCAACACCTAAACACAAAATGCATCTTATGAGTTATTGAGCCGAAACAGCAGCTAATTTAACAGCTTTGGCTTGGTCAATAATGTTGACCAGTAGGAAAACTTCGGCTGTTTTCCCTCTTCCTGCTGGTCAGCATTATTAACTCAACAGTCTAATGAGTGCACTTGAAAATTGCCATCCATGTGTGCTTCTATGTAAGAAGAGACTGAGTTAAATTAAATCTATATTATGCTAAGGATGATGAAAATTGCATGTTTTCTCATTTTCTTATAAAAGCTATTTTTATGGAACTCTTCCTTCTTGCTGTATACTCAGCTTTTCTAAAAATGAAATATGTATTTTTGATAGGAACAAGAAAAAGAGTAATTTCTACTATCACTTGACAAGCCACAAGTGCAACTTGTTGCATCAAATGAGACTCTAATACATAGACTAGTCTTAGGTTTGCAAAAAGACTCATGACATCCAAGTTTGGCATATATAGTGGTTTGTACTATTTTACATTATATGCCATGTCCCTGCTCTAACTGCCAGGGTTAGGGTCTCATGCCTATAAGTCCAGCAAAAACCCTGTTGTGGAAGAATATTGTGCATAACAAAAACAGCAACCTGCTGTTTGGCTCCTTTACTTTTATGTTTTGTTTCCTTGCCCACAATTATTGACTCATCTAAGATTTGGGGCTCCACCAAGCTTTATATGATGCTACTGTATCATCCTAACCTTGGTCTATCCACAGGTTGCTTTTGTTCTATATTCATTCTAGTTCCTGAAATCCTGGCTGCTCTTGGTCTAGGGTATGATATTTGGGGAGGTGAAAACACTGGTGATGTAAGTTAACTGGTTCCTTAAACTTTCCATACTAAAAATGCATGTCCCAGTTTGACTTTGCTTTGTTTATCTGCCATTTTTATTTTCAAGGTAGGATTGTGAAGCCTTAAAAGGAAGCTGAGGAACAGTAATTGAATTCACCCACCATAATTAGTATCCCTATTCCTGGTGGCTAAATTGGTGCCAGTACTAAAGTCCAACAACAACTGACATTGCAAACCGGTGACTTTTAAAAGCATCACATTGTTTACTAATATGCTTTGTCCAGATATTGGTTTCTTAAAAATAATATTGATAAAACACCTTTGAAAACCCCTTAAAAAATTCCAGTTTCCTTACTTAAGGTTTTTCTTTCCCAAGTTCTAGTTTTAAAGGGCATGAGATCTCCTTATTTTGAGGTTTAATCTGTTTTCACTGGAAATGTGTATCAGCCTCACATAAGGTGACTTCTGTTTTTTTGTTCATTATGGTATCAGAGTTTTAGCTCTAATCTGCCACCTGCTCTGTAAAGGACATCGATACTCCAGAGCATGTTTGCTAATTACATTTGATTACTTGAAAGGTCATATGAAGGTTTTGAATGTGTGTTTGAGTGGGATGTTTAGATTAGAACATTGATGGGTGATGTCCCTGAGATCCCCAAAGGGCAAATAGATGGAGTTGAACAAAAGGTGTTGGCAGTGCTTGACTAAATCACAGTGAAAGGTGTGGATCTGGCCTTGAGAATCCTTTCTGAAAGGCTGACATTCATAGTTGTTGTTTCACCTTAAATAAGAACCAGAAACCAGATTTCTATGTCACTGAGGGTTGAGGAGATTCAAGATCCTTGTGTGTGAACTAGTTAGGAGCATATCCTTGAACTGTTCAGTCATCCAAGTCTTTCTCCCTGGGCCCACAGTTAGAGCCTCAGAGTTGTTGTTGACTGTTGATCTTTAACTAGTATTCTCAGAAGGAGTTAGTTCCCCAATATCTTTTCTGCTAGCTGTTATGGGTATATGAAGGAAAAGAAAAGAAAGGAAGGGAAAGAAGGAAGCAAGGAGGGAAGGAGGGGAAGGAGAAAAGAAAAGACAAAAGAAAACATAGAAAAAATGAAGCCAGAACTTAGTAACTTTTTTTTTTTTTTTGGTACTGGGGATTTAATTCAGGGGCACTCCACCACTGAGCTACATCCCCAGCCCTATTTTGTGTTTTATGTAGAGACAGGGTCTCACTGAGTTGCTTAGCGCCTGGCAGTTGCTGAGGCTGGTTTTGAACTCACGATTCTCCTGTCTCAGCCTCCCTAAGTGCTGGGATTACAGGTTTGTGCCACCGCGCCTGGCCAGAACTTAGTAACTTTAAAAACCTTGTATTTTCTTAAAATGAAGATACTCCATGGGAGAGAGAATATAATGCCTCCAACTCATCCCAATAGAGTACATTTAACCAGGGTTTATATAGATCAGATAAATTGCTTTTCTACAAGCTACAGCAGAAGGTGAGGTTTTTGACAGCCAGTATTTCTGGAGTTAAATGTTCTTTATATAGCAGGATGTTCAAATAGATTCTTTCTGTCTCCTGGGTGGAAACCCATGTGCATAGAACAGAATAAGAGGCAACAGCTCCCTCATTTCAAGGTGGGATGCTGGGCTATTTAGGCAGGGCTTACCAAGAGGTGCCTAAGAACTCCTTCTTTTTTAAACTAAGGATGATTGAAATGTAAACAGCTGTCCATATTTTGGAAATGAGTATACATCCATGAAACCATCACTACCATCAAGACCACAGATATGTCAGTCACCTCTCAGAGTCTCCTCCCATCCTGTTCTCTACTATTATTTTGTGATTAGAACCCTTGGCCACCCACTTTATCCTACTAAAAGTTTGGAAAGATAAAAGAACTGAAGATTAGAGCAAACATCTTTTTGACAGAGTTGTTAAAGTCTTTTCACCTCTTCCTACTGTTGCGAAGGGGAGTGGAAGATTCCTTCTCCCCTTAAGCCTTGAGAAAGGAGTGTCAGAGTTACCCCTGGAGAAGACCTGGAGTGAAGAGGAGACAGTGGACTTGTTAGGTTCACATCTTTCAAATCTGAAGAGCGAGAACTGATGGAAGCAACCCTGGACCGCAGGGTATGGGGTCTCAGATGGAAACGACATGCTCCTCCACTGGATTTACACTCCGCATGTCCCTCCCTGGCTGTCATCTGGTTTCCTTGGGAAGCAGATGCTGACGTAAAACTGTAGGCTGGAGGAGAAAATAGCTTATTATGGAAGCATTTATGTTTTCACACTTGTGAAAAATGAAGAGAGAAGAAGCAGGATTTGGCAGGGAGAGCCTCAGACCATGTGCATATCTGACAAATTTTTGGCCAGTCAGTGGGGAGCTCTTGAATAAAGACTGTCTTGTAGAAGAGTCCCAGGTTGTGCATAAGGCCCAATCTTAGTCCTCCTGTAGTAGTCACTCGTTGGCTAGGGAATGCCCAGGTCTCAGCTCTAATGTTGCTGTAACAGATTCCAAGGGTGATGCAGACTGTTAACTAATCGTGCTTTTCACAACCGAGTGGCAAGTTCTTTCCTAAAGGGAGACCTAAGCAGTGCACCTCCATGGAGACCAGGAGTGACAAACTGCTTCTTCATCTGTTTCCCAATCATTTCAGCATCTCTCCACCATTTCAGAGGAATATTTGTGTGCCTTTCAGGGCCTTAAAAGTTTTAGACTAGCTGGGCATGGTGGCACACACCTGTAATCCCAGCAGCTTGGGAGGCTGAGACAGGAGGATGGCAAGTTCAAAGCCAGTCTCAGCAACTTAGTAAGGCCCTAAGCAACTTAGTGAGATCCTGTCTCAAAATAAAATATAAAAAAGAAGGATTGGGGCTGTGACTCAGTGATTAAGTACCCCTGTGTTCAGTTCTTGGTATAAATAAATAATGAATGAATAAACCAAACAAACAAAAAACACTTTAGATTAGAAGAATATGAAGCTGAGCAAAGTATACTATAAAAATTACCTACATTAATTAATAAATAGAAGTCTACGCACATTATATTTTTTCTTTTGTTCAGGGGGTTTAACCCAGAGGCACTTAACCGCTGAGATAGGTAGGCATTTTGATCATTCTGTTTTTGCTAAATATTATACCTATCCTAGTGAATGGAAAATGTTGAGGGTGGATCAGAGGTGGGTGGATCAGAAGTTCTTCCTGCTTGGCTGGACAATTCATTTGAAAACTTGAATCTTAGTACGGAAAGAGCAGTTCGCTCCAGAGAGCAAAGGTTCACTATGCTCTGGGACTTTTTCAGCTGAAGAAGTCACTGTGGACCTGCAGTACACCTGCCTCTACATCCCCCCCACAGCAGACTCCCTGTTCCATTCAAAATGTGTGGCAGAAGACAGTGCTATTGCCTAGGAACTGCGTCCCTGAGAGAGTTGCCTAATATTGTGGCTCTCAGCCAGTGGGAAATTTTTCTCCTTGAATAAATCATCTTGGTGAGGCAGTGTCCTTAAACTTGCTTTCACCTGCAGGTGTCACATGGCATCTTCTGCCAGTCTCTTTGCAGTGGGTTCTCTTCTGTAACATTGGCTATGCTGGGGATAACCTTGAATGCCAAGAATTTCTCCTAGTTCTCACAGACTCCTCTGCCCCTGAGGTGTTACACTGAATCCTTAAAAGCATGGTTATACTTTTAAACTACTAATTGTATTAATATTAACTTAATATTTTTATCCACTAATGGAATGGGTTTTTTGTATGTTTAAATGTACCATCTATTGTCACTAATTAATTGATAATTAACTGAGCAAGCATTTCTTTATGAATAAGCATTTTTTTGATCATCTCCTATGTTCTAGTCTTTGTTCTGAGGGATAGAAGAATTAATGAGTAGACATACATTCAGACTTCAGGAGGCTCATCATCTTTAGATTTTCCTACAAATCATGGCTATAAACATATAACTGTCTGTTTCAGACAAATTGTTTTTCCCATTTAGCTTTTTTTTTAAAAATATTTTTTAGTTGTTGATGGATCTTTATTTTATTCATTTGTTATTTATATGTGATGCTGAGGATTGAACCCAGGGCCTCACGCATGCTAGGCAAGCGCTCTACCACTGAGTTACAGCCCCAGCCCCCCATTTAGCTTTATTGACAGATCTCTGGTTCTTTGGTAGAGTAGGGGCATATTTGGTGAGCCACTTATTTCTACCTATAATACTATGTGAACAAGTCCAAAGGGGATCAACAATGTAATCATTACTAAAATGCCATTTTTCTATTAAGCCAACTAGTTTTGTCCATTGCATAGCCTGGAAAGTTGAGGCTGGCAGGAACACTAGAGGTCATTCAGCTCAAACTTTATTTTATAGTTTGAAGAACAGATATGAAGAAAAGAAATAACTTACCCAAGGTTAGGGAGCCTGTAAATGACAGAGCTAGGATTCCATCTCCTCCACACTCTTGACTTTGTTCTTTGTGTTGGTGCAGATACCAGTGGACCTTGGGCCAGGAAAAGCAGGGAGAGATTTCGCCACTGTATAAGGTGCAGGATGAGGTGGATCCAGGATCCTTACCTCTGAGAGACTTTGATTCTAAGAGACAGACTGCAAGAACCAGTCACATTACCTTTTGTATTTTACCTAAATTTATGTCCCTATAAACATTTTATAGTCTCAAATATTTAATATGAGAATTATTCAAAATAATATACAGATGAATATTCTCCTGGATATTTGTGGAATGACTGATGTGAGAAAAATAGAGGTCATGTGCATGTTTTCTTGCTGTTTCCTTTGCTTTTGAATTCCTTTCTCATCTCTGCACCCAAAACTTACTCATTCGTTTATCACTGTGCTGTTTGATCTCACCTGTAGTATGGATTGTCTTCCCATCTGTGTCCATGGCACTTTGTGATGCCCATGATAGTTCTTGTGACTCTGAAATTTAGTTATTTGTTTCTCTTTCTCCTTGGCTGGGAGTGATAGGGAATAGCCATATTCATCTCTGTATCCTTAAGGCCTATTATCTGTATATAATGTTTTCAAATTTAAAATAATGGATAATACAATCTAATTAGAATCAGTTAAGTTTATGTAATATATAAATAATTATTGTTATAAACTATTTGCTATTAGAGTACTTTTGTTTCTTGCCTTGCTTAATTATAATATCAATTTCATGAAAGAGGTGGGTTTTGTTTTCTCATTTTGATAGGAAGTCATAGATTCAGAGAAACCACTGTTATTTTGTGTTATCTAATGAGAAATTGAGATCCCAATCCAGAAATTTCTAGCTCCAAAATGCATGCCCCGTCTTCTACAGGGAGGTATTCAAATAATAGGTATAGTGGTGTCTTAATTCATTTTTTGTTGTTAGAACACCAAAGATTGCTTAATTTATAAAGAAAATAAATTTATTTGGCTCATAGATCTGGAAGTATCTGATGAGGGCCTTCATGCTGTGTCATTGGATGGCAGAAGGGAGAATGGCAAGAGAAGGCCAGAGCAAGCGAGCAAGAGAGGGACAGAATCACTTATATACAAATCTCTTCTGTGCTACTCTGCTCCACTCCCATGAAGCTAGTGACCCCTTCATGCTGGTTGAGCCCTCATGACCCGATCCCCCCTTATTAGGCCCTACCTCCTAACACTATTGCATTGGTGATAAAGTTTTTAGCACGTGAACTTTGGGAGACACATTCACACCAGGGTATCCTGATATCAGTTTGGTAATTTCCATATGCCCATGATTAAATGAACAAAAGAAGAGTAAAATTATGTTGCTTAGATATTTTAATGTATATGCCATGATAGTGTTGAGATAAAGGACCATGTTTTGTTGCCGTGTGTGTTACAATATTCTTTTTAAAACAAAATGATAGTGGCAACGTATGACATGTTAGAAGCAAAACTTTTACTGTCCAAAAGGGACATTGGCTATAATTTGTAAGAATTATAATTTCTAATTTTTGAAGTGTTAGCAGTCTACCCAGCCTCAAAGCCTAGGAACAAAAGCTGCCTGTCTTATATGTCAGTGAGTTAATTTTTTCTGCATCTGCCTTTGGACACAAATGCTGAGAAAACAAGCTCATATCAGAAATTTAATTAAGACAGCATCCATCTGAAAACCATCTAGGGCACATCTTGGAATCAGAATCTACCCAATCTAATTTCTCATATTTGCTTCAGCTGACATCCTGAAAAGTAAGGGCTCAGATTTAGAATAATAGCTCTAGTCATGTTATTCTTATTTTTGTATTTTACCAGTATTTACCAATACTTAGGTGTTAAAAACATCTGTATGGGGATTTCCCACAATACAATTTAAGAAGAGGTTTGTAGCTGCTTCTCATGTAAGCCATTTTCAACTAATATTCTATTATGTCCAGAGTGCTCTGAACAAAATTTTTTGTTATTTTTACAAATTAGATTACATCACAGATTTCCCTCTTTTGGAGCTTGAGTTGGAGTTGGGAGCCAAAGGTCTCATAGCACAGTGAGTATGTCTTATCCCAGGCTGCATTTGCACTGTGTGGCTAGTGACCTGGACTCTGACAGGGATTTGGCTGGGAAAGGTGAGCACACTGCTGGCATTTCGAGCCCACCTCACAGCACAGGGATGTTGCGGCTTGATCACTGGCATTTTGAAGCCTCCTGGCCCTTGTCTTTGTAAATGGGTAGCATGTATTTCCAATTTCTTCTTTTCTTGATAAAGATGGTGTTTATGAGCATCGGCATTAACGGCACAGTTTTGCAGCCCTGAGGTTAAAAGCTTTCCAATGTCTCATTAACTCACAATGGCATTTCATTTTTAATATTGGCTCTGCACCCTTGCTTGAATCATCACAGTTCAAATGACTTTAATTTGCAGAGGTGAACTTAACAGTGATGGAGGTTTTTGACAGACTCGAACCAAAATGGTGGGTGTCACTATGGTGGGCTTATTCTTGGTTAACAATTTTTTATACTGATAGACATATCTCTTCTGTTGCTAGGGCAACAAAGTGGCAATAAGGTAGGTGTGGACTTAGACCAACCTGAGTTTGAGTCCCACTTGTGTCAGTTATTACTGGCCTTGGATCACTCACTCCACCTCCTTGAATCACAGTCTCTTATCTGTACAATTTTATAGATTTTGGGGGGATTTTAAATGAGAGAAAAAAATATACATGTCATCTAGCAAAGTACCAGGATGTGGTCTGTTCTGTTTTTATGTTCCTTGTGGCATTGAGAAGATTCCTTTTGAAGAAATGCTTTGCCTGGGATCTCTAAGACCCAGGTGGCAGCATGTGTAGCCAGCTGGAATCCCTCCTGCTCTGTCATCGTGGCCTCTCCAGGCAGTGTTTTCATTCTCTTTGGAGCATACAGGTTGTAGAGAAGGTCTTGACCCCTTTCTCCTCATCCCTTTTGCTTTTCCTCTCCAATTGGTGTTTAAATGTTCTCAGTGACTCACTCTTCCTGCAGTGAGCTGAAGAGGAATCTGATCTCCACTCCTCTCAGGGTTGAAAACACCAACTACAATCCATTCATCTGACAACTCTGCAGTGAAATTTTTGCCACTGTGGTACATCACTTCCCATTTCTTATTTCCCCCGGCATGACTCTTTCTCTCTGATAACGTCACAGGCAGATGGGCAGGTGAGGCCAATTTAGATTTCTTCTTCTTCAAGTGAAATAAATCTCACCTCTAACAGTCTGTAACACTATTGATCACTGGAAGAATGAAGTCTGAAATTAAGACCTGAGTCAACTTGTTATGGATATCTTCCTATTGGTAGGGTAGCAGGTTATATGTTCATTATAGCAATACTGGGTGTAGGTGGGCTGACCCTGCTTATTCTTGGGAACATAGGCCTCTTAAGGAAGGATTCTATTTCACACCTAATCCTCCATCCTGTCCTGTAACTAGGGAAACCTGGGGCAGCAGTCAACCACACATAGTATCTTTCCTGTATTCGCTTATTGTCTGGTTATACATTTGTTTTCAAAGTTGGGGTAGTGTAAAGCATTTCTAAAATTACTCGAACCTTTAAACTTGTTACAAATGTCAGTTCTTAGTGACATATTCTCCCCAGAAGACATAATAACATGTGACATATTGATAGGACGGGGGCATTCACAACCAGTGTGTATATATCAGGCATGGGGTGAGAGACTGTGGAAATGATTGGGATGAAAGTTATTGCCAGCCTGGGGCTGCTCTCCGCTGAAACTGTTGCAACTCTTGTTTGGAGAATTTTGCATGTATATTTTACACCCCTGCCATCCTCCCTCACTGGCATTCTCTTCTCCCTTTTGGATATTTCTGTTTTATTAGAAACAAGGCAGCCAGACTTCATCCTCTTGGTGTCTCCATGCTGGGTTTGTGTGGGAAGGACGCGAGCACATTGATGCTCATTTGCAGCTGTAGGTGCTGTGCAATTATGATTTAACAGTGAGTAATTTTATCACATCTTCCAATTTCCAAATTAAAGAACAATAATGATAGGATATAGTTGTCTATTTAAAAACAAGCAGCTTTAAAAATTGTCATCAAGGTGTGGCTCACTAAGATGATTTTTATAATACCTTGCATACAGAGTCTACAGATATAAATATGAGTGAAAATATCCTCATTTGTTTATTTGCAAAAGTGCTGGTGAAGTTAGTGCCTCAACATGAAGCCTTGTGGGTCTTGTCTGTCAAGGAGTTTAGAGCTGAAAGTGGCTTTACAAATCATCTCAGCTGGCCTTCTCACTGTACAATAGGGGAAACAGATATCCAGAGAAGTGAAGTAATTTGCTTAAACTCTTTGGTGGAAGAGGTTGAACTCCTTGGCTCTCAACCAAACTCCCCTCACTCACCTGACCTCATCTCCGATGGTAACTATAGCTCTGAATCCCCCCAAATTAGAAGCTGGATCATATGTTTTGGAACTTCTTACATGGCTTGTTTGTTGTTTTTTGAAGCGTGCAGATCTTTCTAAGCTACTTCACTGCAAATGTGTTGAGTGTAGGGGCTGCATTCTGAAGCTTTTCTGCCATGAAAGTTATTTGGTAGAAAGATTTAGTAAATATTTATTGATTGAAATATCCAGGTAGTTTGACTACCTGATTCTGAATAAAAGACTACTAGGACAATGTTTTAAAATTACTATTTGAATGTTTCAGATTTCTTTCTGGTATATGGGATCTAGACCAGAGCAGGGGTTGTGTTATAGTAATTTTTAGATTCATAGAGCTTGATAAATAATAGATGCTGGAAAAAATGTTGAGTAAATGAATGGACAATATGGATAAAGGAGAGAAGCTATGGACTGAAGTATGGAGAATATTTATAAGGAAAGAGGAGCTGATCCAGCACCTTCACTCACTCTCCTGTCCTAGGCAGGCAGACTCCAGTGGCTCCCTAGGGACACTGAGGCCATGTATGATAACTGCCTTTTGTATTCGAGTGCCAACTCCTCTACTAACTCACTATCCTTGAGCAAGGGAGAGGGAGTAGAATTTAACCTAGAGGGGAGGATGAACTTCCTAAAATATTGTTCTTAAAGTGTCATTAATTGAGGCATTTAATATGCCAAAGAAAGTAGAGTCTTCAGCAGGCTCCAAACAGATTCATCAGACAGAGAGCAGATAGAGGAATTTAGATGGTAGGAGCAATTGCGTATAAACATTTTGCTGTCCTTGGGCCTACATCTATTAGGTATGTTAACAAACCATGCTGCTTTAGTCTATGCTGTAATCATCATGACCCCTTTGATGGTCATCTCTGACTCACTGCTGCCTCCAGCAAAATTCCTGGGACTCACATCCAAGGCATTTTCCTTGACATTGATCCCCACAGTTGTATCACATCAATTTCTAAGTAGCTTCCTGCCGTTTACCATCATTTGTTCATTCATTTGTTAATGTATACAACTACCATTTATTGAAAGTCTTCTAGTTAATAGGTGCTGTGAAAAGTGCTGAGGGTACAAAGATGAAAATACACCTTGCCTGTGCCCATTATGCACATTGTATGATGAGAAGAGTAAAATAAAACCCCAGGTACTAATTTGATTCCATAATATCTCCTGGTGAAAATCACTACTGCTCAGTCTGTGTCTTGCTGCCTCAGAAAATGGATTCTTCCAGTTTTCTGAGAGGACCTTCATCTCTTAGGGACAGGCTTATATTTGACATGCTTGTAGAACTTGATAATATATGATATCTGAGAATGTCAATTCAATAATTTACAGTAACTGTCAGGCAGTTCAGACATTAATCTCAGACAGACCAGGGTATTCTCACCTTGAAGGAAAGGAAAAAACGATCAGAACTCCTTTAATGAGCACGTACTCAAAGGAAAGTTACTGGCTGTGGAAGGCTGGTTGGTCCACCTCCACAATACACAAACCGTGTCAGGAGGTGGCTCCTCTTGAGCAGCCAGGACCCTTCCTGACCCCTACATTGGGCCTTGCAATGTCTTCTTCTTCTCATCTGTACTCCAGGATGTGGCTTTGTGCTATTCTGGCTTAATCCAGAAATAGAGCTGTAAAGAATTTACAGAAATGGACTGATTATATTTCTTTAAGATTGTGCTATACAAATATTTTCGTTTGTAGAAGTTTGTAGAAGATTCGAACTAATTTTGTTTTTTACTAAAATAAAGCACTGATATATTTTAAAGGGAAATAATGGTATGTGGTGTACAATCCAAAACAGCCATCAACTGCTCACTCCTTCTTGCTCCTTCTTTAGGAAAGTTTCTTTTAAAGTTTCCTCTGCTGTTTACTTCTGTTTTTCCTAATAATGTGCTTGTATTTCCCTTTTGCCTACACTTTAATCTTCTGTTGCTTTCCTCTTATAGTAAGGATTCATCATGCTAACAACTATCCCCACCCACTCCCTTCCCCCTTCTCACACCACCCTTCCAATTGATCTAGGACTAACTGGAAGCCTCCCTGAGTTTTGCAAGGAAGATGCTTACAGTTGTCATCCCCACAGCCGAGGACACACAGATATCCATGGTCTGATGTAATAGCTAAAACTGTGAACAAGTCATTTCAAATTTAAGACCCTGTGTTGCAAGAAGAAGACCAAGAAGGAAGAAGAAGAGGACTGAGGACTGGGGACATAGCTAAGTGGTGAAGCACCTCTGTGTTCAATCCAGTACATCTAATAATAATGATGATAATAATAATAGCAAGTGGGATAAACCTTCGAAGCTCTTGTGAAAACTGATACGCTATAAAGCTTGACTGAGAACTTTTTTTTAGTACTGGGTATTGAACCCAAGGGCACTTAACCACTGAGCCACATCCCAAGGTCTTTTTGTTTGTTTATTTTAATCTTGAGACAAAGTTTTGCTAAGTTACTTAGAGCTTTGCTCAATTGCCCAGCCTGGCTTTGAACTCCTAATCTTTCGCTTTAGCCTCCCAAGTCATTGGGATTACAGGCATGTCCCATGGCTCCTAGCAAGAACTTTAAAAAAATTAAAAATTATCAATTTTTACTAATAAAATTATTAATAAAATAATTGATATTATTAATTTTAATTTAAAAATTAAAAAAATTACTAGAGAATTTTTAAAGCAGGCAGTGCTTTCCTGTGTGCCCCAAACAATTAAAACAAAAACAACACAAATCTCAGCAAACTACCTTTAGCTGGCCCATCTTTGAGCCATGTCACCTTCTGAAGTACTTTTCTACCTTCCTTGCCCAGCCCCCTTTCTGTTCACCCTTTCTCTAAGCAGGGTACAATGCCATTGATTAGGCTTCCTTCTGCTTAGTAAATTACAATCACACTGCAGTTCTCTTTCCTTGAAATTACTCCCAAATCACCTTGATTGGGGTTTTCAGTATTCCTGAATTCTTCAGTCACACATTTACAGACATTTTCTAGGTTTATTTCCCCAGATGGCTAATCTCACTCATTATATGTGGATTTTATGTGTTTAATTCACAGGTGGAAACCTTATTTCTCTAAACTTTGCTTCCTTAAGATCTAATCAACTTGGAATGTCCTCTCTGGACCTCCTAGTCCAGCCAAGGTTTATTTACTATTCAATTTCATGGACCAAACCCTTTCTTCTCATGACAAGCTGGGTTCTCCAGAAGCAGATGCTGCTGAGATACAGTATAAGGTGTAAGATGTTTTGGAGGGATCAAAACTTAAGTAAGGAAAGGGGAAGAGACAGATTGGGCAGAGGAAAAAGTTACAAATCTGACATGTGAAAGATGTAGAATAAATATTGTGTCAGAGGTGTTGGACTTTCACCTGGCTCCCCTCCCCAGAGGCACTCTACCCTGGGAACAGCATGTCCACAGACTCTGCAGTCCAGGTGCACTCCGAGAGCTGATGACTGGAGGGCACTCTGCCAACCACACACTTTATAGCTGGGCAGTGAGTCCTTTATTGAAAGAAGATCTTAGGTGTCCATCTGTGTATTTACCCACATGCAGAGGACTTATTCCAGTGTCTCAGTGAACACACTCATGTGTATAGTTACGTGGCTATTGTCTATCTTCCCCACAAGTCTGACACCTTCATCTCACTGTTTCACTCATCATCTCTAGCACCTAGCACATGACGGACCATCAATAAATACTTCACTCAGCATTTCTGTTAATAGTCTTAAAGCCAGTGTTTCTCTTCAGGTTCTACTTTTAGAGTTATTTCTACCTCTATAGTCCTCACATTAATCTGAAGGGTATAAAACTAATATTCCATGAGTTGCTCTTGGGTGCCAACCACCCTGCTAAGAGCTTTACTTCTACAAACTAATTTAATCTTCACAATTACTATGTGAAGGAAAAGTTATTGCTCTCACTTTACAATTGACGAGATGCAGAGAGCAACTTCTGATTCCAGAGCCTTAGGGTTTTATAGTGCCTCTTGCTGCCTCTGCTGAGGAGGCTGAGCTTCCAGGCTAGGACCTGTGACTTTACCAGCTGCCATACTGAATTCTAACCCAGTATTGAAGAACATAGGCTATTCCCAAGTTGAGCATGACTGTAGCCACTCTAGTTTTCAGTTGCTATCATACTGAGGTAGGAAGAATGTTCTGTTTCTTATAGCATTCAGGGTCTACAAATCTTGACAAGCTCTTCTTTATCTATTCCAATCTTGAGAACATGTCTCATGTGTTACGTGTGTGCTTGATTCTAGAGCTGTTCTTCCTGCCAGTCTTCTATTCAAGACCACAAAATTTTCCCACAGTGGAATCTTCTTTTCTTTCCCATCCAGACCCTTGTCTTGAACTTAGGGACATAAGGAGCCTATGCATTCCCTCATTCTACCTGTAAATCTTACCTGACATCTCTCAGGACCAATCTTGCATTTTGGGTCCCTCTCATGACCCTTCTTAAGTCCTCATACAAGCAGAACCATGACCATACCTGGGACCTGTTGGCTTGTGCCCTGTGTTGAAATGGATAGTTAGGCCCTCCCTCTGGCCACAGAGTACAGGAAGATTAGAGAAACTTGAAGTTGATCGGGAAGGGCCATGGGAAGTGGCTGGTGTGGCTCCTAATCTTGAAGCAAGTGATGTAAATAGATGGCTGGAGAACTGGGCTGTGCAAGTGGCTTAAATGAGGCAACCAATCAGGACAGAGTATCAGGGTCTGTGCTGGGAGAGTCCAGGTGCCATGGTCTGGGCTGGAGAGAGTCCTTCCGTGAACCTTGTGCATGATCAGTGTTATCAGTACAGTACTAGTGCAGTATGATGGCTCACAGAACTCTCTCAAGTCAGAGAGCTTGGATCCACATCCTGACTCCACCTGGCATGTGACTGAGCAAGTTGCCTAACTAATCTCTGAATAAGTTTTCTCCTTGGTGGAATGAGGATAATATAGCAACTACCTAAGTGGTGGTTGTCAAGATTAAATGGTTCCTACATAATATCTGTCAAAGATGCCTTGCTTCTGTTTCCTTAAATAAATTTTTTATGTTAGGACAACTTTAAATTTGTAGGAAAAATGTGAAGACAGTACATGGAGTTGGAACTTTTCCTTACTGTGAATGTTTTTCTTCAGCGTGACATATTTGTTACAATTAATGAAGCAATGTTGATGTATTGGGTTTAACTAAAATCCATCTCTTTATTCAGATTTCCTTAATTTTTACCTAATGTCTTTTATCAGATACACTCATTCAGAATATGACTTATATTTCCTTATTATGTTTCCTTAGGCTCTCCTTGACTGTAACAATTTCCTTATTTTTGATGATGTCGATAGTTTTTTTATTTGTTGTTTGTTTGTTTTTAGTACTTGGGATTAAACCCAGGGCCTTTGTCATGCTAGGCAAGTTCTCTATCACTGGATTATATCCTAGTCCTTTTAAATTTTTATTTTAAGACAGAGTTTCTGTAAATTGCTGTCCTCAAACTTGCAGTCCTCCTGCTTTGGCCTCCTGAGTCATTGAGATTACAGGTATGTGTTACTGTGCCTGGCTTTGACAGTAAAGAGTACTGGTGAAATATTTAAGAATACCCTTCCATTTGGATTCATCTAATATTTCTCCCACTAGTAGACTGGGGTTATGTGTAGCAGAGGAAGATGCATAGATATTTGTTTTATACTTTGGGTTATAATCCAGTATACCTCTTTTTGTTGCTCTGATTGTTCCAGCTTTGGCAAATAGGGGCTATTTCATTTGAGTCCTCTGCCAGGGATTTTAAATTTGATTGAACTGAATCAACTTGATGATGCAGCTGGATTTGATACAATAGGCAACAGGGCTTCTGAGCAGGGGGTGGCCTGTGTTCTTATTGCCTTAGGGATTAGAGGCTTCAGTGTCAGCCATGTGCCCTGCAGGGCTTCCTAGCCTCCAAGATGGAAATTCTTGGGGTGGAGCCATGCTCGCTTACCTGGTTTCCTTTTCTCCCTGTTCACATTGTAAATTCTGTTTGAAGAACTGAGAAAGCAGTCTCTGTAGGACAGATTAATGAAGAAATGTAGTTTAATATACCACTTCCTCAACTCTCTAATGCTGGCATTCCTCATAGTCTGAGCTTTTTCTAACCAAGCACTTGACAGGCTAGTTTCACAGGGAAGTTTTACATCCATGGCGCTAATGAACCCATAATTCAATGTATGCTTAACTCCTGGTTTGAGCATTTATATTTCTGTGATTATTTGCTCACAGAATGCTGTCATCTTAGGATGCTGTGAACTCCTAGAAGGCAGAGACTATTTTTTAATACATTTTTGTGAACTCATTGTCTGGCAGGCTATGTTAGCAGCTCAGTAATGCTGATTAAATAAATGAAGAACATAGGAGTGGAAAAGTAATTCATTTGCTTACCTAACTTGGTGGACTTGAAGTCTTACTGTGGACTTATATAATAAGACTAACATTTAGGGAAAATCAGAATCCCTAGCCTTGTAGTTGTTTTGTCATAAACTTCTTAAAACATTTTTCAAAAAAAAAATCCTTGAGTTTGCCTTTCCTTTTCATAAGCTGAACTTCCCCTTGCATCTGTTGCAAGTTTTTCCTCTTGGCTCTCACCATCGAACATACTTGTCCACTGGCTTGAACTTTGTTGAGGATTTTTTATTTTTGGATCTCTGTACCTTTGCTTGTTCTGTCAACTCTTTTTCTTAGGTTGTCTTTGGAAAACTTTTCTTTCTGTTTACCAGTTTCTTTTTTACTGTCTCTTATTGCACTGCTCAATTTTCTTTAAGTTGTGACATCAGGAGCTTGAAGATTATATTCGTTTTATATATATTGCTGGGATGCCTATATAGAGAATGAGCAAGCCTCTTCATACTGAATTTGGAATGAAGAAAGGTTGTCAGTGAAGGGCCCGGAAGTGAAGGAAGACACAAGATGCATTCCTGCTGTTCAGACTGCTGCTGAGGCTATCCCGTAGGAGCAGATGGTGGGCCCAGGACTTGCCCTACCCGGGAGTCACCTTAGTGATAAATGCCTGTTCAGGTTATGTTGGCCTGACAATATATTAGCCTTTGAAGGTCAAGTTCTTTCTTCTTTTCACAATTTGCTTTAACCTGTTACCCTGAGGTGACTTTATTTACTTCATGGCTTTTTTTTTTGTCCTGTGGCTGAATCAATGCGGTCGTGAAAAAGGTCAGCAGCTTCTGGGACTCCTTTGGTTGATAATGGATCATGGGGCCCATTTTCAAGATTCTCCCCCCACTCCCCTACAATCCCTGGTCCTTTCTCCTTCCCCTCCCACCAAGAATCAATTCCAGAGCCCCATCTGTGCTTTTCTTCTGAATGGTTCTTCTTTATAGGTGTTAACATTGCATGTAAGCAAAACACGACATTGCTCCCTTTTTAGCCAGGCACCTCCTTGCTGGCCACACAGTATGTTCTCCATTCCCTACTCCCTGGTGCCCCCAGTAATTATCCATACACTGTCACCATTTCTGGGTTATTGTTTTGCTCTATAAATGGACATTTAGCCCTGGTTTATGTGAATACAGTGTATAGAGATTTGTGCCTGAGTGCTAAACTGTAGGATCCTGTAACATTTGCCTTTTGTACTTCTGATATTGGCAGAAAGTAACTGTGCCAGCAGGTCCAGCTGTGGAAAGAGATTGCCATTGTGGTGCCTACTGGCATTACTGGACACTAATGGATGGATACCAGATAATGAATGTATCAAAAGCCGAGCTTTTCTACTTCTATTGTATGTTAGGACAGAGAGCAACATTCAGAGCAAAGAAAGTTTAATTACATGCTTTCTTTTTAATGACAAATTGGTTTTGGCTTAATTCATTCACTTCTCTCTTTGAATAACTGAAAATAAACTAGAGAAGACAGGATAAGTCAGGTAAGTGAATATACTGCCTACTCTTTCACAGACTTTGGAAGCACTTGGTTGGGTGATCTTTGGAAATATAAACTGGTCATGCTTTAAAAAATGAATAGCTCCCCAAACTCCTAAGAATGGTAATAGATGTCTGCCATGATTTGTTTTGACCATCTTTCTACTCACCTTTCTCCATTCTCACCCACATGTACCCTTTCTTCTAGCTATGGTGAAGAAATCATGTTCCTATAACAAACTTTGCCCTTTACTCCTTGGTACCTTGGTACCTAGAGGTACCTAGAGGTGTGTAATGTGCTCCCACCTCTAGGTACCTTTCTTGCTATATAGTCTCTCTCTGCACTATCAGCAAATAAACTCCTATGCTGTATTCAAGACCTGGCCATCTATCCCACTCATGTTAGAACTTCAAGTGACCCCTTTCTCCACTCCTATCTTCATGAAACATCTACACTTTGTACATTATTGTACCTACTATGAGACTTGGTGATTTTTGGTCTATATGTCTATTTAAAATGAGCACTTTTTGTAATGAATGGAATATTTTAGCCAGCAGAATATGATAGCCAGCAGCCACTTTGGTAAGTGAACTTTTGAAATGTGGCTAGTGCAAGTGAGGAACTGAAATTTCAATATAATTTAATTTAAAAGTTGGTTTATTTAGTTATTCCTACCATACTGAATGGTCCAGGTGTAAGCCAGTGGTTCTGTAACTTTAGCATATGTCATAGTTTTCTGGAGGGACTTATTAAAGTAGCAACTCCCAGGGCCCCCAGGTTTCTGACTCAGTGGATCTACTCTAGATTAGGACCTGAGAGTTTGTATTTCCCCTAAGTTCCCAGGTGATGCTGACATTTCTGGTTGATGGCTTACATTTTGAAAACTAGTGGTCTTGACCAGTGTTGGCAGAGTAAACCAGGCAAACCAATTGTGGGCATTTAAAAAAATGTCTTATTGGAAACAGTCTGCCCTTAATTTTCATGTTGTCTATAGGTGCTCTCATCCCACAGTGATAGCATTGAGAGGTTGCACCAAAGACCATATAACTTATAAAGCCCCAAATATCTGCTCTCTGACCCTATACAGAAAGAGTATGATGTCCTTTGGTCTCTGGTCTGTGAATATGACTTAATCTTCTTGGTATCCTTGGCCCCTGTGACAGAATCTGGTCTAGAGAAGTTACTGAGTGGGTGAATACATGAAAAAATTTATAAATGGAACATTGTATAGGATCCCTGTTGAGGATAAAAAATGACTTTATTTATGATGGATTGTTGTAGGCTTTTCACAAATTTTGAAACAATCTATTTTTACTTGAGCCTTGAGGCATTTAAAATTCATGTCCCTTAGCAATTTGATCAAGGTGAAGGATTTGAGTAAAGGACTATGAGATGGAAAAATCACATTATTTTGAAAGTTTCAATTTATTGTCAGTACTAGTAGTGGTAATATTTTACAGGAATCCTGGTGGAAAACCGTTTTATCTTAGACTTAATTGGACAACCTTCTTTCCAGATTGGGAAGAGCAGGATTCAAGACTGGATCCCCAAGCTCACTCTGGTACATCCTCAGCCCTTATTATTTATTTTAAATATTTGAAACTTTTTTTTTTGGTACCAGAGATTGAACTCAGGAGTACTTAACCACTGAGCCACATACCCAGCCCTGTTTTGTGTTTTATTTAGAGACAGGGTCTCACTGAATTGCTTAGCGCCTCACCATTGCTGAGGCTGGCTTTGAACTTGCTATTCTCCTGTCTCAGCCTCCCAAAGTGCTGGGATTATAGGCATGTGTGACTGCACCCCGCTTAAATATTTTAAAATTTTGAGACAGGGTCTTGCTAAGTTGCCTAGTCTGGCTGGAACTTGCGGTCCTCCTGCCTCAGCCTCCTGAGTCACTGGGATCACAGGTGTGTACCACTGCACCTGGCTTGCTCTGTGCCTTTATAGGGTGGTGAGTCATGGGGGCTTTTAGACTGCTTGTCTGAGAATTCCCTCCAGACCACTGAAGTTACAGTGTACTGAACACTTTTGAGGTCCATAGACCTTGTTTTTGTCTCCTTTCTTTTCATCTCACTTGGCTTATTTGGGCAGAAGCACAGGTTGGGATAATCTTCATTTTGCTACACCAAAGGGTTATTATCTAACCCCAAACCTCCCAGTTACTCCTGATCTCTTCCTTTCCCTCTCTTCATCCATCAGAGGTTATGTTGGTAAGCCTTATGATATGAATCCATGGGTTCAAAATCCCGGCTCTACTTTTTATGATTTCTGTGATCTTGGGCAAATTATTTACTCTTGCTAGTCCCAGTTCCTAGGCATTCTTGGGAAATTCACCTGAACTTTCTGTGCCTCGGGATGTTTGCTGGATTCACTGTTGACAGTTTTCCATCACCACTATGAGATTCCCAGTGAATTTTTAGAATGACCTATTTGCCACTGTGGCTACAGATAGTGTTGGAGGCTTCCCAGAGATTCTTTAAATGTTTAGTGGCCTCCTGGTGAGGGTCTTGAAATAATTGATTTCATTGCTTTGGCCTGAGCTCACTGGTGGCTGCTTCCACCAGTGAGTTTTCCTAGTCCTTTCCAACATTAAAAATACCTCTACTTCTCTTTCTGTCCTCTATATCTACCAGCTTAGCTTTCCTACTGTACCACTTTGCTTAAACTTCATGCTTCTCCAAGATCATGGGCACAGTTGGTCACTTTGGTTATTTATCCTATCACATTTTGGACATATTTATCAAGCATGACTCCAGAGTATTCAAATTATATACTTGCATGTTTTTAGTTTCCATAATTCTGTAAGATAATTTAGATCAAGAGTGTTTTCTTATTCCTATTGGTATCTCTAGTTTGGGGACTAGAGTAGAATAGTTTTCAATAATACATGTCCACTGAATGCATGATCAAACACTGATATGCACACAGACTTGACAATTCCCAAAAGGGTGCATGTGATGGTGGGATTAGAGGACATGGTGGTACATATTCTGTTATCCTGTGAAAGCTATGCCTCAGCATATGGACCAACAGGCCAACAATATTATAGCCAGTGGGCACAGAGTCTGTCTGATCTCTCAAACTGTAGTGATTGGCAATAAACTTCTCTGCTGTTGTGGCCACAGTGATGTCAGATGTTTGAATTTGATCTTCCTGATTAGGAGAATATCTTAACTCCTCAGGAAATGGCTATCTGTCAGTCTGGCTATCGTCACTGCCTCTTGCATTGATATAGGTATATTAGATCACGACTGCCTGTAGCAAAAGAGATCCTAGGCACTGGTAGAAAGATGAGGCCAATGTATAATGTGCTGTTGTTTCCCCACGAGCTCGTGTAAGAGATGTATATTTTCAGTGACTCTTGAGCTGCACTTGAACATTTTTAGCAAGTGAGTTTACTGCAGGAATGCTTAGATCTATTATTTACTGAATGGTACGAGTTAGAGATGGATGCAGTGTGGCAGGATTCTTATTCATTTCTTGTCTGCAGAGGCAGCTTCCCATTCAGTTCTGGGTTTTATTTCATTTTAAGTATTCCTAATGTTTGGACATCTCCCTCTCTATTCAAGATGATTTAATCATCAGAATGTGGTTGGGAAGTCTTCACTTTTCTTTTTGCTTTAATTGGTCTTTTGAAAGCTTTACTTCCCCAAGGGTCTTAGAGAGCTATAATAAAGTTTGAGATAAATGGTCTGGGTTTGAGCACTAGCTCTAACTTGCTTTGTGATTTTGGACAAATCACTTAACCTTTCTGAGCCTCATGTTCATGCCCTTTTAAATGGAAATGATTATAATTGCTCTTCTTAGCTCCTAGGGTGTATTAGTCTGATTAAAGCACTTTAAATTTTTCTAAGGCAAAACTAGAAACAGTATTTCTTTTCCTCTAAATGAGTGAGCTTTTGCACAGGGAGCAGACTCCCAAGCAATGGATGAGACACAGGTGAGCTTTAATACCAACTCCTCTCCTGCCAACGTTCACTGGAAGAAGTATATCACCCCAATGGGGATTTGGGCATTAGGATTTCCCACCAGTTCAGGCAGAATGTGGTATACTATGATGGCAGAAAAGAGATCAGAGTCATTCTGTGCTCTACAAGGCCTCTCCTCTGGTTAGGGGTTACATATATCTAGTGGTTCTCAACTGAGGGCAGTGCTTTATTCAGCTTTTTCACTGCTGTGACCAAAAGACCTGAAAAGAATAGTTTTAGAGGACTAAAAGTTTATTTGGTGCTCATAGTTTCAGAGATCTCAGTCCTTTGATGGTCAGGAAAGCATCATGGCAGAAGAGTATGGCAGAGGAAAGTAGCTTAGGACTTGGAGCCAGGAAAGGAGGAAGAGAAGGAGGGAGGGAGGGGAAGAGTGAGAGAGAGAGAGAGACTGACTCTCCTCCTCAGGACAAATGTCAACCCCAAAAGCATGTCCCCGATGACCCATCTCCTCTGGCCACACCCACCTACCTATAATCCCTATTAGGGGATTGATGTACTGATTAGGTTAAAACTCTCATAATCATTTCACCTCTAAACTTTCTTGCATTTTTCACACGAGATTTTTGGGGACACTTAATATCTAAAACGTAACAGGCAGTTTTGTCTCACAGCGGACATTTGATAATGTATGAAGATATTTTTAGCTGTTAAAACCACAGCGAAGTGTAGGATTGCTCCTAGCATTTAGTGGGTAAAGACCAGTGATGCTGCTAAACATTTTAAAATGCACAGGACAAGCTCCCCACAACAAAGAATTACCTGGTCCTAGCTATTAGTGGTGCTGTGATCCAGAAGCAACATCCCAGAATTTCAGGACTAATCAGGATGAGCTGCATGAGGACACGGAAGACTTGGAAGGGTGATAAGCACGCTGAACAGCCTGCCTCAGGATTGTGTCTTCATTTAGCCCTGGACACACTTCCCGAGTTTTGCTTCAGGTTTCCATCCTAATGGCCTAGTACTTGCTTACAGTGAACTTGGGTTAGACTCTTCTCTGCTGTTTATTCTCATGGGAAGTCTCTGGCTTCAATACACCTTAATGGTTAAGAATTTGGACGTTGCTGATAGAATACCAACTTGAGTCTGAATCTGCCATTTACTAGCCATGTAACCACAGACAACTCCCTGTGTTTTAGCAAAACTCAATTTTAAAAATGGAGATACATGTGCTCATCTTATGCAATTGTAGGCCAAAACATATGCTCAGATATTATATGTCAGTTAATAAGCACTCAGGATGATGTTTGAAACTTTGTTCATGCTCAGATGTGAACCATTATGTAATTGACTACACTCCCAAACTAGAGCACACCTATACAGCTTCCTTGTGCAGTTCTCACATCCTTTTAATTCAACTGGTCAAAGCTTTAATTCATGACAGATGTGGTGCTGAGTGGTGAGAAGTAAAAAAAAAAAGGGGGGGGCTTAAATGAACTCACAGGCTAATGAGTAAATTTATTACTGTATAATCCAGTCAGTGTGATAGAAATAGGTGTATGCTACTGTGGTAGCTCCAAATTGGGGTGGCTAATTCTCTCTGAAGCTGTCTGAGAATAAAGTTAGGTTTTTCCTTTTTGGAAGGTTTGTTTCCAAAAGACAACAAAGTAGATGAGGAGAAGAACTGGAAGCAGAAACTCCTCCTTGCCGTCCAAACTCAAAATGGCTTGTCTTGGATCTTGGCCTGTGGGTTACTCTGCCTTCCTTGCTGTTTTCACTTTGAATTCATCCTCCTGATCTGCAGGAGCAGGAAGACCTCAGTCCTCCTTGTCTCTCTTCGCTTTTCTGCCTTGATAAATAGACTTGAGTCAGAAAAGACATCTTTGTGTGGGAGGACCTCTGAACAGGCTCCTTTTATTCTCCTTCCTGCTTGGAAGAGATACCCCTGTTGGAAGCCCACAAACAACCACTAATTTTTGGAGCTCATGCAGTAGACCAGCTGGACATTGTACCAAACAGCAGTGATCTGTGGAGCTGTTTGAACTGGTTTATCCTTGTGATGATAAGGCAAAAATGTTTCCTGGTAAGGATCAGCTGCTTGATAGTACAGAAAAAAATACAGAACTTAAAAAAAAAAAAAAGTTAAAAATCTCTTCCCTAGAGTTGTTTAGACCTTCTTAAGGGCATCTAAACTATGAAGTGTTCTTTCCACAGAGAAGCAGGGGCTGTGTTTTGCTTGTAACTGTATTTTAATGAACTGTGTTTGCATTAAGAGTTAAGTGTGAGTTTACATATCCCATCTTGCAGCAAGTCTCTGGAGCCAAGTTGTGTCCACACCGAATGCAACATTGAATACTGAAGCTTGGCTTGATGGAGTTGGGTGTGGGGATGAGGTGTGCATTTGGAGAGCTTTTTAAACTTGAATATCTCTTTCATGTTTATGGGGGAGTATGAAAATGTGAGTGAATGATCAATTAATTATGGCCCATACAGTTGTGGATAATTGCTCATTCTCTTTCAGAGAACTTTGGTTCCCCAAATAGTTGCTTCATTATAGGCATGGGGCTTAAAAATTAAGCTTATTTTTATAATCAGAGCACATGCTAGGTAAGACAAGTCAGATGAAGGCTTTAGTATTGCTAATTATAATTTCATACCTTTAGAGAAGTACCTGTGTTGATGAACATGCTCCGCTGTTATTTGAATGCATGCAGATTGCATTATGTATGTGGTTCTTGGCTTCTTGTTCTCTAGCAGAGCAAGCTGCCTCTGAGATGTGAGATGGTACTTTCAGAGTGATGATGGGACCATTTGCAAATTTGTTGATAGTAATTAAACTATCAAAATAATGTACCATTTCCCATGAATTCCAAAGGGGCTGAATTCATTAGCTCTATGCTTGGGCTGACCTGGCATAAAACTGGAAAATAAAGTGAATTCCTATTCTTGGCATCAAGCATTCTTTACCCTCTCTTTCTTCTACTGCTCCGTTGAAAAGTACAGTTTTAGGTTTCTCATCCTAGGCCATATTTCCATTTGGGGCTGAATATTTCTTTTTTCTGGGTGCCTGTCCTGTGCATGGAGGGCTGGTAAGAGGCAACCTTGATCTCTACGGCAATGTGCTAGCAGCATTCCCTCCCCTTGTGTGACAATGGAAAATGTCTCCACATGTTGCCAGATGTTCCCTAGGAAGCCAAATTGCCCATGTTTGAAAACCACACTGGTACTTGATGCTTCACATCTGTAGAAAATAAAGGATTATAAAATGGTTTGACTTTTGGTGATGTGCTGGTTCATAAGTTAGGTTCTTTGGCAAAATTGTCTGTAGAGGGCCATATGGACTGATTTGCACAGGAAAGTACTGTTCTATAGTTGTCCAGCTACAATTATTAGCACCCCATTTGACTTTCAAAAGTCTACTGGTTCCAAAGATAAATTGTATAGACACTCTAGTTTTGAGGCAGATTGTTGAGTTCTCATAGTTTTAGAAAAGGAAAGCAGGCTCAGAAATTCCAGTGATTTGCTAAAGATCAGGTGATATAGCTACTAAGCTTGAAATGAGGATTCTATAAATCTAAAGTCCAATTGGTTGCTTTGGTTTTCTGTAATTTACCCATAGTGACCTACAGTAAATCCCTTAATGTTAAAAGTATTTGAAGACCAGCCATGAGGGCAAGATCTTGGATGAATTTATCTTCTCACTATCCAAGAGAGAAGAGAAAGTTTAAAGTTGAAGTCCACGTTTCATCGTCTGCTCTTCTTTAGTTATGTCCCCATACAATAGAAATAATGAACTGAACACAAGGCCCTGAGGTTTTAATTAGATAATCTTAGTGTGGCACCTGATATATCCTCAACACTCAGTAAATTATTAATGTAATCATTAACATCTCCCCCCACCCCAGGAGAGGGCATGTTGATACATTTTGAGATGTAAGGGAAAGCAGACAAAAGTTTGGGGGCTATAAGAAGAAAAAAGGGCAGTCTGAGAAACAGTCCTGAGCTTAGGGTGAGTGAGGGCTTGCTCTGTAAGGCTCTGTGGCTCTTTGAGGGTCCTGATTTGGAAAGCATACTCATTGAAATTTTGTGACCCCAGACTAAGTAAGTTCTTCCTTTATTCCAAAGATATTTTGCATTTATCAGGAACTGGTGAAAAGCAAAACCTCATGAACACCCAAAGGAATGGATATATGAATAGTGGAATTTTGCCTTGAATAGTTTACTGCAGAGAGTGCTAAACCAGGAATTCAAATCCCAGTGTCCTAAGTCCTGTCCACAGCCAAACAGCTGTGTGCTATTCAGCGTCTCCTCCTTTGAGCTTCAGTTTTCTCAGTATAAAATGAAGACTTGGGACTAAGCCATAATAACTTCTTTCCCATTTAAAAAAAATAAAAGACCCACAAAATGACTATATAGCAAGGTTGAAAGAGTGCTAAAAGAAACAATCCAGTCAGCCACAGCTCTGCCATCCCTCTAAATTGTTTATAGTTTGTTTTAAAATTCTGTTAATCTAAGAAGTTATCCCTGGATTGTGGCAGTACAGGTGATTTTTCTTTTATTTTTTTTCTGTTTATTTGTAGTTTTCAAATGCTCTGTCATGTGCATGTATTACTTCTCAAGTCAACAAATATTTAATGCTGCTAATTTAGTTTTTATATCTATGAATCTGAAAATTTATTATGCTAGTGGAGAAATACTCCCTAATTGGAAAACAATTTCCTGTGAGTCTTAATACTTATAATGTAGGCACTGTGAAACCCTGCTGGGCTTATGGATCATTGCCTGAGAGATAATGTACCGTGGAGCATGCTAGTAATGATAGTGCCTGACATCTGCCCACTGCAACCCCCAGCTCCCTGCTGCATGTGCGCTGGTGGTCCGTGTGCTCTTTGTGGGCTGGCCTATCACTCTGGGGAGAACAAATGAGTATGGATGGCTTTTGCTCAGTTGCTGTGATGAGTTTCAGTGCACCACATTTTATTTTTTATTTTGGACATATATTAAGAATCACCAAACATTGCTCTAAGGCAGTGTGATGTTGCAAACAAGCTGATCTATCAAAACATGCAAATTTTTTTTAGAAATTTTTCTTATAGAAAAGATGACCA
>PVHX01005669.1:0-109487 GCA_004024805.1 Geosciurus inauris | reverse complement strand
GCCTGGTGGGAACAGGTTTGAGCGCTAACAGGGGAAGAGGGGAGTGGGTGAGTGAAGGGATCAATTGGAGGGGGTGGGTTCCCAGGAGGAGGGGCAGGAACTGTGGCTACAAGAGGAGGGGCAAGAGCTGTGGCTACAGGAGGAGGGGGATGGCAGACAGGTGGGGCTGAGAGCAGCTCAGGTGGATCAGTGAAAGAGGAAGAAGATAGGTAAAAACATTGGGAAGGGGGTGTGGGATTTTCTCTAGCAAGGATAACTTGAAGGACAGAACAGGTGGAATAAAGGTTGGGGCGAGAACGCACCTCCCAGAAAGCCTGAACGTAAGGAGCCTCTGTCCATCTTCTTGTCCAGTGACAAAAATTAGCCAAATCAGTGAGGATTTGAAAATCAAAAGTTCCCTCTGGAGGCTATTTTGATCCGTTGTCTAAGCATACTGAGGCCAGACTTCAGTGGAAAGGAGGACCAGACGCTCATGGCATAGGTCCTCAGCAAATCCTAGCTCCTCAAAATTGCAATACAGACAGCCCAAAGGAGTTGTGGGGTCTGGAGAAGAGCTGGTGTTTCCCATGGCTCCTCAGCGTTCATGAAAGTGGGCGAGAACGGAAAAGGCATCCTAAAATCTGTTCAAGTCCACCAGAATACCGGGGCGGGGGGGGGCAAGTGAGGGGCTCAAGCGTCCTTGTAAACTCCTCAGGGCCCAAATGGAATTGGATGGCTCACAAGAACTCGAGACGTCTCTCCAATTCCCGTTCTTCCTATACCTCCTTTTACAGATGTAGCTCTTAGTATTTTACAACTGTTATGCTCTTTTAAATTGTATTACATTTTGTTTCTTGTTGATGTATATAGATTTATAATTAATTTATTATTAAATTATCCTACATTCTTGATAAAATTTTATTAGTTTTTGTAACTTTTTTAGATTCCATCTGATGTTCCATGTTAGCAATCATGTCAAAAGTGCATAAAACAGCTTTACTTCTTTCTTTCCAATCTGGAAGGCTTTTACTTCTTCCTGGCTTATTGCCTTCACTAGACCATCAATACAGTTATGGACATAAGTGATATGGACATACATCCTTGCCTTAATCTTGATCTTAGGAGAAAAGGATTCAGACTCAACAGTAGGTTTGATGGAAGCTGAACAAGTTCGTATTGAGCACATTCTCTCCTAGTACCTGTATGCCAAGAGCTTTTTTTAATGAAAAGGTGTGAATTTCATCAACTGATTTTTAAAATTTCTATGGATATTTTTCTTTTTTAGTTTGTTCATATGGTGAATTACATTGATTTTCAAATATTGAACTGAACTTGCATCTCTGAAAGAATCTCACTTACTGATAAAACTTAGAGGCAGATTCGATTTTTAAAAGTGGAGAAAGATTTGGACATAGTGGCACATGCCTGTAATCTCAGCAACTCAGGAGGCAGAGGCAGGAGCATTGCTAGTTCAAGGCCATCTTCAGCAACTAAGCCAGATCCTGTAGTCAAAATAAAAAATATAAAGGGATGGGGATGTAGCTCAGTTGCAAACCACTCCTGATTTTGAACCTAATATATCAAAATGAAAATTGGGCTGAAGATTTGAATAAACACTACATAAAAGAAAATATAGATATAGTAAATAAGCACTTTAAAGTAGGTTCAACATCATTAGTCATTAGGAATATGCAAATTAAAATTGTAACAACATATCACCCCACAGCTATCAGAATGACTAATATTAAAAGGATATAATGCCAAGTGTAGACAAAAATGATAAGCAAACTGAACTCTTAAGCACTGACAATATGAATGGTACAGCCACTTTGGAAAACTATTTGATAATTTTTTTAAAAAGCTAAACATATACATATCATATGTACTAGTCATTCTACTCATATATTTACATATGACATAGAATATCTTGTATGTCAATACTTGTAAAAGCTTGATCTGAAATAGCTCAAAACTGGAAACAATCCAAATTTCCATTAGCAGATAAAAGATTAAGTTATTTTAAATCCATATGGTAGAATACTACTCAGCAATATAAAGGAATGAACTTTTATAAAGGAAAAAAAACCTGGATAAATCTCAGAATAAGCTTTGATGAGTAAAATAGGCTAGTCAGAAAAGAGTACAAATATATGACACAATTTTTAAAAAATAACTAAACTCCAGTGAAAGAAAGCAAATTGGCAGTTGCTTGAAAACATGGCAATGGACAAAGAGAAATGAAAATCAGAAATAATACAAAGAGGCGAGAGGAAACTTTTAAGGGTAATGGGCATATTCATTTCTTGATTGTAGTGATCCTCTTTACAGTTTGAAAGTGCACTTTAAATATGTTCGGTTAATTAGGTCAGTTATAATTCAATAAAGATATTTTCAAATGGTTTTTATTCTTAATCCATGATTAAATTCTTATGATTCTTGTAAGAAAAATAGAAACACCAAGTAAAAATTTAGCAAAGGATGTGAACATGAAAGTCACAAACAAAAAGGAGAAATATGTTAAGATATATTTTTAAAATGTCACCTATTTCATAATCAAAGAAACTAAAATTAAAACAATGCCTTTCTTATCTGAAGCAGCAATATTAAATAATAATAGTATTTTGTGTTGGAAAGAATACTTAAAGAAACAGCATTCTCCTATTTTCTTAAAAGAATGAAAACTGACACAACCTTCTTAAAGTTCAGTTAGGCAATATATATACATCAAGAATGTCAGAAGTAATCAAAACCTTGACCTCAGTATTTCCACTCCTTGGAATGTATCCAAAATAAATAAGCAGAAAACTTATTTGAAATTTGTAATTTTATAAGGATAAAATAAATGTCATGAAGTATATAACTTGATAAAGATATAAGGAAATGTTGTAAGAAATAATAAATCATTTTTGTTTATCTTTTATCATCCATATATAATCAGGCTTGAAGATGAAATAGAGGGATAGGAACTGTGGTCAGAACAACTGAAAAGAATGATTTTGGATATTTCTTTTACTCAGAGGATGAAAATAATCTCCTTAAAAAAATTAACAAGCATGACTATACACAATGTCACTCTTTCTACCATCTCAGCCTCATTCCACACTCCTTTTATTCCCTATCTGTTATGGACGATGTCAAAGGATGCAAAATTTGGTTGTGGGGTTTCTTTAGGAGAGCTGGAAGGGAAGTTTTGTGCTTCCAGGAAAGTTAATTGAAACCAATCACGAAGAAAATGAAGAAGGAAATACAGACAGAAAAACAGGTAATGAAAACATTTCAAGGTCAGGGTCCTAAATTTCACTGTTTCCAGGAAGTGAAGGGAGGGACCCAAAGAAAGGAAGAGCACTGATTGATGGTAGCAGTTGCAACAGATGTTTTGATCAAAAGGAGAAATGGTACTCACCCGTATCATAAGGTCTTTTTCCAAGACCAGAAGTGACCCCTGCCAAGTCCTGCTTTGGTCCACTATGATTAGCAAGATTGGCTCTGTGACCTGCAAACTCCAATTTCCCTGAGGAATGATCCTAGGTGTTTTGACACTTCTGAATAATGTCACTGTTAAGGTGCTATGACCTTTACCATACATCTAATTTTATGGGTACATTAATCAGAACTTTCTGTGATTATAACTCCATATTCTCTAATTTATAATATTTTTTATTTCTTACAAAGTAGCAAAATATTGTCATTCATTCTTTTTTTATATGATTCTAACTTTTGTTGGAGGAATTATTTATTATAGTTTTGATGTAAATGTTTAAATCTCATGTAGTGGAGGCCCCAGGGCATCTTTCCTTACATCAGTGAATGGCCTTAAGGGCATTTTTCTTACAAATTGTATCCTACATAGTTGCTGGTTTCAAATGACCTGCCACATCCTTACTTGTCAAGGTTAAGCCATGAATTTACAAGAATGGACACAAACAACTTCAAATCTTTTCGTGTTTGACCATTTCAGCTCCTTCCCACTATGGTCTTTTGTCTGCTCCTATCATGGGTTTAAGCTCTGATGTTAAACACCTGACATTTCCACAGATTCAAGGTTTCAAACATGCAGATAAAAAATTATATCCTGTTTATACATCTTTACCATTTCAGCTTCTGAAAACATATAAGAACCAACCGCATTTTCTGTCAAAAGAATAAAATTATGCTACTACTAATCATAGTTCAGATTTCAAAGCAACTCTATAATAAATATTAAGTTGGCTTAGAAAAGAATCTGATTATGTGTATATATATGTATTACATATATATAACATTACATATGTGTAATATATGAAATAGTTCTGAAAAATTCATCACTGGACTTTTTACCAAGTGCCCAGCACAAAGCACAATAATAGATCTACCTCAAGGAATATCATTGCGAAATGTCTAATCACTGGGAACATATGGTAAAGATGGTACACATTTGTGGAGAAAAAATAAATGTTCACATACAAATGATTACGAATTCGAATGGCTTTGGACTTCTCAGCAATAACTGATAGAAGCTAAAGACAATGGAAGTACATTTTCAAAATTTGGATGGAAATGTATCTAATAGTAGAATTCTACACTCAGTCAGTCAAGCCTGAGAGCAGAACAAAGGTATTTTCAGAACTTCTTTGCATGATCACCTAGGAAACTTCCTGAGAGTTTCTTCCACTAAATCAATGAAGACAAAGCTGAGAGTTCCCAGGCAGGAAAGAGGCCAGAGACTCCAGCAAGGGAGCAAGGAGTCACCACAGACCACCTGCACATGGGAGATGCAGTCCAGACCAGAGCTGTTCAGGAGGCAGCAGAGAAATTTCTTCAACAAGAAATAATTGATTGACAACCCGATACATCTGAAAATACTGAGAAGATTTTTAAAAATGGAGGACAGTTTGGGGTTTAATTACTGATAAGTTTACATAAAATGAAGAAAGACAGAAAGAACTATGATTAACTCCAGGGAAAATTCCAAAAAATTTTTAAGAAAAATTAATCAAGGCATACTACATAGATCATAATTGTGTCAGCACTGTATATTAACTAACATAATTAAGGCTTAATTATATTGGAGGACAGGGGATGAGAAGTGAGCAGAGTGGCAGGGTGAGACAGTGAAAAAATTCAGTTCAGTTCTTTTATAGTGAGAAATCAATAGATAAGGCAAGAGAATAAAACCAAGAAAAAATATTCAAGCGATTAAAGGTATGGAGATAATAGAAAAACAAAAAGACAAAAAAAGTAGAAAGTTGTCACCTTTCAAAATTTTGGTCAGGGTCACTACTGTTTTGCAACAAGCCCCTTGAAAACATTGAACTTTTTAAAACCATGTATATCAACACTCGATGTAGAACTATTAATGAAAACTGAACATAAGAGAGTTAGGAACTCTGAAAGAAAAAAAGCTGATGCCTAGTTTTGGGTTTTGTTTTTTTTCTTCTCATTATTTCTACTTAGAAATAATTGCCCTCTGCACCTTCTTTGTACTTTTGGTATACAGAGACGTTGGATATAATCCCCGTCTTTGGGAGTGTGTCGTCTAGTAGAAGTGAGATAGTATATACTGGTATAAAAAGTAAAAGCTCTCAAGCTGTGAGAAATGAACAAACTACTGTGAAATTTAAAGGGAAAGATCACATCTATCTGAAGGAGGTCAGGTGCAAGAGGCCAAAGAGTCTGCGCTTTCCCTAGAGGCTATCAAGAGAGATACACATCCACAGGGCTCAGTAGAGAAAGCACAGGCTAAGCTCAGGAGACCTCATACAGTTCAGGGTGCTGCTGCTCAGAGCATGTGTAAGAGGAGTTAAGCCTGGAGGGCTGGTGGCAAATATATTGTGGAGGCTGGTTCTGCCAGCTTGGAGTTTTCTGGGACTTCAAATGATTTTCCCATGTACTTTGACCCTTTGTTTTCAGAAATGTAAATCTGCAGAAAAAGGATGGTAAAGCCAAGCTATTGCATTATTCATAAGCATGCTGTCTCTTAAAGTTTTTCACCTTCTGAATCTTCCTATATCCCACCAGAGACTTTACCAGTTTCTCTAATTAAACTTCCATTTCCCAAAGGATTTTTTTTCATGTTACACATACCATTATACTGGGAAAACTGAGCTGTATTCTTTTGCCATCTTAAACTAAGGCAATAAAAGTACATACCAAAAAAGTTAGGGAATGCAATAAAAGTAAATACCATTAGCTTCCTGGGTGATTTTACATTTCTAGTGGTTATTGAAATAATTTTGATTTTGTGCTGAAGTGGCAGTGTCAATTGATGAACATTGAGTGGCCAAATCGTCCTTACATACAATAACACTGATTTGTGGGGAGGTCCTTATTGTCCTGCCCTTCTTAATTCAAATGTTCCTTTTGAGTTCTGCAAGGATAAACTGGTCTCTAGTCCCATGGGCTCACTATTCTGCATCCCTCAACTATAGGAATACGTCAAAGCCTATATATCCTTTTTAGGGTAATGTGGATTAAAGTCCCCTTACAGACAGGCAGCTCCTATAAAACTGTAAAAATCACTGAGAAAAAAGTCATCAGAGAAAATTTATCTGATTCTCCTATGTCTCTGTCTTTGCTCTTTCTTTTATCCAATTAAGTCTTTGCTCCCTCCTTGGCTTCCCCCCAATTCTAGACAGTGAATTGCTAACGCCCTATAGACATTTCTCAGGATTGTACTGTGAATCCCTTCACTGGCCCCCTGGGATCTGTCACAAAGCTTACTTCCAAATTATGAATTCAACAGGACCTCTGATATTGCAGTCTGTTTAACAGTCCAGCACATCCCAGATTTTCTTTGTAGCCAAACATTGAGCTTCGTAAAAGTAAAAACAACAAACTGGTTTAAGCATGAAGTCTATTTAACCAGTGAAGTCGTTGAACAATGCCTCTCCTTCATGGGTAAGTTCTTTTCTTTTCATCTCCTTCTTCTTCTTAGTTTCTATGGAACACAACTAAATATTTTGGGCTGGCAAACTGAAGGCTCTTATCTTTTGCCTCTGGAACAGAATTTGGGGAAAGAGAGCTACCATATAATCACTAATCTAATACTAAAGATGTTGACCAACACTGTGCCTTTATTAGGGTGAAAGCTAGAGAGCAAAATTGATCCAATCATGGGCTGAGGTAGTTAAAGGAACGGTCTTGTTGGTTAGAAAAGTGACTAACAGCTTCATCTAGTCATTAACTGGATCCCAAACACAAAACAGAAAAATTGAGAAATGAAGAGGGGGGAAAAACAAACAAACAAACAAAACAAAACAAAACAAAAAAACCAGAGCTGGGCGCAGTGGCACAAGCCTGTAATCCCAGCACTTAGGAAGGCTGAGACAGGAGAATCGCGAATTCAAAACCAGCCTCAGTGATGGCCAGGCGCTAAGCAACGCAGTAAGACCCTGTCTCTACAAAAAACACAAAATAGGGCTGGGGATGTGGCTCAGTGGTCGAGTGCCCCTGAGTTCAATCCCCAGCACCAAAAAAAAACAAAACCCAGAAGTCACCAACTATGCTAGTTGCTGGTTTAGGAATTAGTATGGATTTCATAAGCACTACTTTTGTCCACTTTTGCTGTAGTGAAAAAACACCAAAATCTCTGTTATTTTCCACAAGAAACCTCAAAATCCATGTATTTCTTGCATTAAATCTGGAGGTTAGGTCTGGCTGTGCTGTACTCTGCTGGACTCGGCTAAGCTCGGGTGGCCTGCACCTGTCTTCCTATTTTGGTAGAACTGACTGGATGCGCTTTTTGTGATAGAGCGGGAATCTTGAGAAGAGCAAACAGAATCACTGATGTCTATAAAAGTCTCTGCTCAGAAATGTCTCTTGGGGAAGCAAGTCACATGGACAAGCCACACTAGAAGCCAGTGGCATGAGGATGCTATTGATGGCATGGACAGGTCACGTGATGCTGGGCTGGTAAGTATTATCCTCCCGAGGCATAAGGTATTGCTGGGTGTGATAATCCAATTAATTGTAAGCTTTCACACACTCCTTCCCCATTTTTAGATTTCTTTTCACTTCAGTAGCATTAAAAAATAAGAGAGATACCTCATTGCTCAATGTACCAGTCAGTATACTGAGACTTGGAGAAGTTACCTAATTCGCCCAAGGATGGGGAAGTATTAAATCAAGAATTTAAATCTAATCTTTCTTATTCCCAAATTCACTTTTTCTTTACAACACTTTTGTCTAGAAGAATTCCAAGGTTAAGATTTAAAATAATCTAAGGTGACCAGAAAGAAATCATGAATGAAGTAGAAATTTGGGGAATCATTTTAATACAATTCAAATATAAACCTAATTAAGTTTAATAAGTCTATATGCTAGAAATAATTTTCTTAGAAATATTCTTTTATATACCACCCTTTGGAAGAGCGGGATAGGAGGAGATAATGATCACTCAGCCTTAAATAAAATCATAGCGGCTGAGACAGGAGAGTCGCTAGTTGAAAGCCAACCTCAGCAACAGCAAGGTGCTAAGCAACTCAGTGAGACCCTGTCTCTACATAAAACACAAAATAGGGCTGAGGATGTGGCTCGGTGGTCGAGTACCCCTGAGTTCAATCCCTGGTACCAAAAAATAAAAATAAAAAAAATAAAGAAATAAATAAAGAAATTTCCTTCCCACACCCTTCTGTCCCTCTTGCATCTATTACAGTAGAGTCCTCTGTAACCAGAGACCATCTACACTGCTCGCTGATCCACTCCCTTCCTGTGCTTGCCTTCTCAACAGCTGTCCATGTTGTAGAATGTCCCTGTCTCCTGTTTTCCATACAACCTCCAGGCCACCAGTGTTCTCATTAGAAGGAATTCATTTTGACAGAGGATTCCTGAAAAAGTAATTTCTGACTCCAGAAAATATGCTTCTTATATTACCATCTGACCCTAGAACCTATTGCTAAAAGAAGTAAACTTGAGGAAGCAGAACTTTATAATAACTCTACAACCAAGCATTTACCCTCCAATTAATCTGTAAGCATGAAAAATGATTTAATTCTTGTGAAAGGGGGGGAGAAAAACTCTCCTTCCTTCTCATTCATGGTCTAATGTCAAGTGGATTTTATGCCCTGTTGAAAATAGATGTGTGCTTGCCAGCTGGGATGCCTCTACCTTTTTTCCCATGAGATGCTTCTTGTTTGGGGGAAGAAAAAAAAAGTTTTTGGTCTGTTCACTTGGGAAAAGCCATTCTATGCATATTGATGGCAAGGCACAGTCTCAAGAGAATTGCTTTTATAAGTCCTTCTAAAATATCTTTCCCCAGCTCTGTGACTCTTTCAAACAATCTTCCCTCTCATAGAAGAAGGACATCGAGGGAAAAGAGAATGTAATGTCAGATCTTGTCTTGCCTTCATCTTTCTCTCATTAATAAATACAAGTTTTCTAAGTAATAAATCACAAAATTGAGTTCATAGCAATTTTAAAAAGAGAGAGTAATCCACAATGTTCTTCTTGTGTGCCTGAGACATAGTTGGAATCCAATATCTATTTGTTGAATGAATGAATAAATGAATGAGTGAATATGTTGGTAAGTATTAATCAGGCCTTCAAATCTACTAAATATATTAGTAGACTTTCATTTGTGTTTATTTAATATTTACACATTCAGAAATATTACAGATACATATATATGCAGATCTTACAAACCTTTGTGATTTGATTTAAGCTGGTATCTAAACCTTTTTAAATGCTATTGTCATCTGGCTATATTCATAGTAATTTTCTTTGAAAGGCAATAATGTGTGCTATGATGCCTTGCTTTTACTTGATTATATATATCTTGCCAAAATGTTTTTATAATATGATAGAATTCTGAATAAATTAACAAGAGAAGAACTACTCTTTTTGTAAAAGGAATTATATTTGCACATCTAAAAGAAACACCTACAGTTTAAGAAACCTTTGGCTCATTTGCAGAATATACTCGTGTTTGTGCAGGCCACTGTGTCTTTGTGGCAAGGGCTTCTTTTATGAGCCGCCTTTTGGTGTCTTGGTTGATTGACCTTATCGTATGGCTTGGTGAGAAGGGAATAGAGGTCAATAAGAGGAAAGTGGGGTGGTAGAGAGAGGACAAAGAGTGAATAAGTGGATCATTGCTAATGTCAGAATTCCAGAAATGCCTGGGATGCCTGCAGCATTCCTGCTGGAGATTGAAATAACATAACAGAGTGACCCTGGCTCTGGAGACTCCTGCTTCATTTATTTTGCACTGGAAACCACTGTAAAAATGGTCCTTAGCTTTGCTTGAGCGCTGACCTACCCTTAAATCGAAAGAAACCAATGATGGCTTTACTTGCAATCCCCAATGCCAATACGTCTGAAAAAATATGTTGTGAAGGGAAAAGAAGGAGGGGAAAAAAACTTTCATGAGCATAACTTATCTTTGACTGTCACAAAATCAATAGGCTTTGCAGAGCAGAGGAAATTCAATAGCTCGGCATTCAAAATAAAGATTGGTTTGGGTGATTTGTCTCTCTCTAATAAGGCAGGCTCTGGACCCCAGCTTCTCTTCCTTTAACACTCAAAGGGGGCGGGGATTTCTTCATCACAGCCAAGTCCTCTTGCTTGTCTATTGTCAGGACTTCACAATGGTGCTGCTTGTCTGGCCAAGCTTTGCTTCACCCAGGAGAACAGGCCTCACATTGGGGCGTGGAGTAACAGATGCCCAGCTTTATTCCAGCATTCAGCCTCCCTCAGCCTGCCTGACAGCCTTTTCATGCATCATGGATTCATCTGTTTCAATGAAAAACCCAGAGCAATGCTGTGAGTATTTATTTATTTTTTTCCTGGAGACTACTTTACAGAATGAATCCAGATATTCACTCTGGAAACTAGGCCCATTGCAGAAACATGTGGAAAAGATTTGAGTGCCCAACCTGACCCAGCTCTCATCTGAAGAAGCTTATGCCCAAGCACTCATCAATGTATTTAGTCAAGTGGAGACTGGAGGACAGGGGAGGATGGAGAGGTTGGCTATCGTGGGTGCTGTGCTACGCTGAGGCTTGCCAGCTCAGTGGCTGCATGGCACTCAGCACAAGTCCCCATACATGGCAGGGAATGAGAAGATGTCAACTGCACTGAGGTAAATGTCTACCAAACTCCTAACATGTGCCAGTCACTTTACATACTAGTCCTAATCTCCCAAAAGTACCTAAAAACAGATGTATTAATATCTCTGCTTTGGGGAAAAAAGAAAAGAAAAGAAAACTGATGTTCAAAGAGATTAAAAACATGCACCCAAGTCATACATACAAGCAGTGTTATAAATAGGAATCCAATCAACATCTGTGTAACTCTAAAGCCAATAGCCCTTCTAACAACACCAGAAATCCTCTTTTAGCTCCAATTCCAGGCCAAGGAATGAGCAAGCAGAACCCATATGAACTGATATTTCTTGTGACCTGTGTGTATTAGGGTTCTCCTCAAACCTGAGATTGCATCACTCTATTGGACTTTATAAAACCTAGATTGTAGTCTTGTTTCTGCTGCTAACTCACTGTGTGATCTCATGCAAGTTAACCCTTCTGAGTCCAAGTTTCTTTTCTCTAAAATGATGAATAAGGATCCACCCTGCTTCCTTTGTCTGTGTGAATATATGAGAAGAAGTATGTGGATGCACTAATTCTAAGTAGTCTAGAAATGTAGGCTAGCAATATTAGTTGTGGGAGCAGAGAGAAGGATGAGCAGCAAAAAAGAGGAGGGGTGGAGCAGTACCGCAGTACTGATGAGGAACAAATAAATGTCTTTCCTTCCAAAGCTGCTCTGCTGGGATGTCCTGGAAAAGCAGGAAATGAACATTGATCAGTTGGTCAATAAGTAACTACTGCACACTGGCTTGGAATTCGCCCTTGATTAATCTGCAACCCCACCTGCAGTATGGATCAAAGAATTGGAGGCTGAGGCCACGATGGAGACAGTAGGTGATGAGAGTCTGGTTCAGTGTGACAGTAGAGGGTGTTACAGAGCTGGGGACTCTGGAAAACTGAGTCAGGGTCAAGACCTTCCTTCAAACCCTGATTCTTGTGATCAAGTCAGAAGAATTTCAAGCATGTCACTCAGAATATCAGGAATGAGTTTGTTAGAAGGGATGGGAAAGGGGAAAGAGGACACTCTCAAGGGAGTGAGAAGGTCTTCTCCGAGAGGAAAGGGACAATGTGTCTCTCCTGTACTCCAGTTTTATTGGGGATTCCAGAGAAGTTTGCAGAGAGTCCATCTCAGGTCTACTTCTTAACTTTTTTCTGACAGCAAGGTAACATCAGACTTTTAAGTACCCATTGCCATGACAACTCTAGATCACCTTGGCCCATGCTGACCAGTTCTAATTAGATTCTTAAATATAAATTCTTATAGATTTTATGGTAGGAGGAATTATCCACATCCCTGAGTTTCAGGATCTAGTCTATGAAGTTACATAAAAGTCTCTCCTTTGGGGATAACTTGGGTTCCCTTTATTGACATTATTTCAAACCTGCATTTCTTCTGCAGATAACAGGTAGTTTTCTGAGGACTGTGACATATCCTGGCCACTTAAACTAGGCAGGGCTGTAAGTAAATTGTTTCTTGGAAAAGAAAGCATGTGGGGGTCAGCACAGTGGGCCCATTTTATAGAATTATTCCCTTAACCTCATGTTCCCATCATTCACATCTATCTGTCCCCTAACAAGGGGATGGTTTAGAGGTAAGACATGTAGGGCCACCATCCCTCTTCTACCTCCTTAGGCAGGAGCTCCTCTCCTGACTAACTCCACCTGCATTCAAAGAGTGATTCTGGCATAGAATTGCCAGAGTGGAGAAGGTTTGCTCTCTACTCAGGTTGAGGAACTGGCAGATGATCTGCCTAATTTAAGGAAAAACATGAAAACAATGCATAAAATCATGGAAACAATCATGTTAGGTACTTGAAACACGATGAGAGAATGAACATGGGGCAAATGCCAGTCAATCTGTTCCCCACGTGTTCATCAACCTCAGGGTTTAAACATGGACATAGCGAGGGAAGGGAATAGGGAGATTTAGTTTTGTGAAGGCCATCAGTATAGTCACGTATGTTGCATGTGTCAGGACTGTGTTTATTATGAGTGACAGAAAAGTAAATTTGTGAATAAAGTAGCAGTCCATTTCTGTCTCACACACATACTTGCACACAGTCTGAAAATGATGATCCAGGCCTGATAGGAGGACATCACAGTCACAGGGACTGGCATTTTCTTGCATACCATTTCACCATCCCATCTTCAGTTTCCGACAATATGTCTACTGTCCAAGATAAACTCAGACTCTAACCACCATTTCTGAACTCCAACCAGCAAAAAGGAAGAAGGAGCAAAGACAGAAAATTCTCTATTTCCTTCACTGACTTTCTGCAGACTCTCACAAGACACTTCTACTTATATCCCATTGGCCAAAACTCAGAGACTGATGTAGCTGTGAGGGAGATCCTTGGCTATGTGGCCTGCTGATGTGTCTGTTCTATCATTAAGAGAGATAGGGAGGAGCTGGGGATACAGCTTACTGGTTAGAGTGCTTGCCACGTATGCACAAGGTCCTGGGTTCAATCCCCAGCACCACACTCAAAAGAAAAAAGACAGGGAGGATGGATATTAGGAAATAATTTGCGGTATCTGTCGTCCATTCCTTTTTTTAAAATATTTTTTTAGTTGTTGATAGACCTTTATTTTTTTCATTTATTTATATGTGGTGCTGAGAATCGAACCCAGTATGTCACACATGCCAGGCAAGCACTCTACCACTGAGCCACAACCCCAACCCCTTGTCATCCATTCTTAATCCAAAATAATGCCACAGCTTCTTCACCACAAGCCCTAGAAAAAGCTGGTAGAAAAGGCCAACAACTCCATCCTACGTTGTTTAGATGACTAATGTACAGCCCCAAGTCAACAGGTTGAACATAGAGCCACCACCATCCCACCAACTGAGCTCACTTCGCACTTCAGAAGGTAACACAATAAAACTTCCAAGAAAAGTAGAGCAGCAATAGGGAGTAGGGACAATAAAAAGGAAAACAAATGAGTTCAAAGAGGGGAAACTTTATCAACCTTGGCAATTGACTGGGTTTGGAAATTTTATTACTCTGAATAACTTGGCATAGATGCACAGAGGCCCCTGGTTCTTGGTGTTCCTTTTAAAAATACACAACTATAGATACAAAGACAAACATGTATGCCCCTACACGCACACACGTGCACACACACACACACCCTTTACACTCAGTCTTGCATGTCCACAGCTAAAATTCCCCATTCTGATGCTATGAATGTGTCTCTGGGACTTGATGACAGCTAATGCTTGTCTGAGAACTACTGTCATTTCATAGAAGATGATTTACATAAATTCAACTTCTTCAGTACCCACAATCAGGAACATGTAAAATTTATATTAGCTGTGACTTCCTTTGGAAGTGTAAGACATAAATTTAATACAGAGAAAGAAGTGCTTTCCTCCTCCATCCTCTGTCACCAGAGATAGTGGATGGGAATAAAATTATTTGACCTTTGCTTTAAAAGAAGCTTTTGGGATTTGGGGATTTGTGACAGCCCTTTCACAGACCTAGTGAACCAACTAATCAGACTGCCAGGGAACTTGTAGCTGTATAAAGAAAAGATGCATTTTTTTTCCAGATAAACAAGCTCTACAAAGTAGATAAATTAGTGCTTAGATAAAATGTGATTCAAAACGCTTTTAAATGGAAGGCTCAGGAAAAATGTAAAGCCAAATAAATAAATAAATAAATAAATAAATAAATAAATAAATAAAAGAAGAAGAAGCCTAGTACTTTTTGGGAAAGAGTAAACTTAATTGTTTATTTTAATTGTAAATAGTGATGAATTAGCAGAAACAAAATTGGCTCCTAGCCTGGAAATAAATGCTGAATCTTACTGAACTAATTTAGAGATTGCCAATGCAAGAAAAATAGAATATACAGTAATGTTCACCAAATATTCAATTTGTTTCTCTACATTTCTCAGTTGCTTTCCAATTAGACTGAACCTTTGGATTAATTTTGCTCAATAAAATGTAAACAAATGTAACTTAGTATTTCCAGCATGAGGCATAAAAAGTGCATCTCAATTTCCTTATTTTCTTCTTTTTCCTATCATTGTGACAGAGAAGGCCTTATAATTCCACTTTCTACAAACTACAAAAGGACCAAGTCTCACTTTGCCTGGCTTCCTGAATGATAGAGAAGAGCTCTAGTCAACCAAAGTGGGACACATAACATGAATGATAAATAAACTTTCATTTTGTTATGCTTCTATGATAGGATTGTTTATTATCACAGCACAATCTAGCTGATCCTGACTAAAACAAGAAATAACTAAATATCTGAGGGAAAGCCAAGCTTTGAAATTTGAAAATAGAAAATGACAAAACTCTCAAAACTCCCAGGTTTTCAATAGCTTTCTAAGCAGGAAGTTTGCTTAAGTTAGGTAAAATTATTGGAAAATGTTCTATCCATCCTTTCCACCAGTTCTATTTTATTCAACTACCAAAAATGTTTCTGAATTGAGCACCTCTGGGTTATTTGTTGGTCAACCAACTCTACAAAAATTGCTTTTTTGCTTATTTGCTTTAACCGAGCTATTTTACAGTTGAATTGAATAAAATTCCAATGTGTACAAGCCCTTTTCCTGGATGCCCGATTTGTTGGTTCTCTAATAGTCCGGAGATTGAATCTCTACAGGCCAAATCTTTGATAGAGGAAATTATCACAGTTTAGGAAGCATGCATTTCATAGATTCTGCCAAATTGCAAAATATACTGTGACCACGTGCTGGAAAAACTTCCATTAGAACCCAAACTACAAAACATAAACAAGACAAATTAGGGACTGAATTGGCTGCCTGAAATAATGAGTCAATGGAGCCCATGTCAAACTGCTGAGAGAAGAGTTTATGCTGTCATTAGCCTGAAACACCTAGTTGTCAATCTTAAGCACCTGAGGGTGCTCTCTAATTTCATCTGCTTCTCAGAGCCTGATGATTTGAAGCAATCTGTTGGAAATAAGTAAAATTAATTAAATGTCTATAGTGTGCTAATTGCTATGCTATCTGTTTTCTAAAATAGATTTTCATTGTATGGACAAGGTAACTGAGGCTAAGTATAGTATATAACTCAAGGTGTCAGGGTCAGGGTTCAAGTGAGTTCCCAGGTTTTTTCATCATATCATGTGACAACATTGACCAGCATATAAATAGGTCCACAGGCCATACTTGTGGAAAACTTTTTGGTGGAAATTTCTAATAAAAATTGATGCTACCTTTAACCAAAGTATCTGAATCACTGTGGATTTATACATAATGCCATAGTCTCAATGACCAAAATATACAGATTTTGGTGAAATTTCACTTTGGAATGAAAGAAGCAATAAGACAATTCCAGGAGACAAGATTTATCATATTGAATTCATGCTGCATAATCAATAAGGAGGAAGAATGCTAAAAGTTATAATTAAAAATAACATTGACACCTTGCTGGTGAGGACTCAGCACAATGGAAAATATTTCTTTGTTCTCTGCTGATTTTGCTGCTGAATAATGCATATTAAAATTCATTTAGATTTTTGCCTTTATTTTTAAAATATGCATAAGAAAGGAGCATAGAAAGGAATCTAAGGCAAAATACTTTTATTTCATTCTTCTTTTTTTAATTAGAATTTGTAAATAATCGTATTGTTTTCCTTTGAAGCACATTCTCGATAAATAATCTTTCTGGTCATTGCACATCCCCATTCTTAGACTTATTTTATTTATTTAGTCAGTAAATTTATTCCTATTGTGTATCAGTAATATTCATCTCATCTTCACCTTTGATTCCTCATCATGCCAATATGTAGAGACTCTTATCTTTTACTGAGGGATTGAGGGGTGCAGGGCAGGCTGAGAGAACTAAGGCAGGGGAGGATGATCTTTCTTGTCTCTTTAATTGGCCATCTGCTTCTTTAAGCAGAGACTGTAGCATCCCACCTTCAGGCAGGACACAGGAGTCCAGGTCCTGAGCTTCTGATCCCTGGGCCTTGGGGAGGGGCGGAGGGTGTTCCTTAGGGGTTTGTTCTTTCATCCTGAGATAACCCTCTTCCATTTACTCCCAGTGCTGTAGGAACACTGTCATCACCTTTGTGTTTTATATCTGAAAGAGTTTGGAAAGCAATGCCCTAGAAGATTCAACCTTTTATCTGTACTCTTAAAAACAGTAAGACTAAAATAAATTTCACTTTCTAGAAACAAGGTGATAACATTTCCATGTGAATAACGTGTTATAAGATTTCCAGGTGAATGAATCCTATTTTGCTTTGATAAATTCTTCATCTGTAAAGACAGTTCAGTGAGAACTGCAAACCACAGGTAACTGAAAGGAAGCATAAAGCCTGATTCATGGTATGTATTCGAGAGACATTAGCTTGCTTTCTTCTGAATCTTATTTTGTGTCCATTCTAAATGCTTACTGGAGTTCCAGCACCTTAAAGTCAGGCACTTTGTCATTGATCTCAGTTTCTGCAGTGCCCAGAATAATACTTGGTACCTGAAATATCTCTTAAATGAATGAACATTCTTTCCTTATCAGAGAATTTTTATATTCACTCTCAATTTCCCATTTTTTCCCAATTTCCTAAAAATTAGGATCAAGGAGATAACACTTCTAGATTTCAATCTCTGGAGACTCTTTCTTGATATGTCATTCCATATGATTTTCCCATCCCACTGAAATACTGATTTCTGAGGGATTCCACAAAATCACATTTGTGCTCAGGCTCTAAATTTTTCTAAAGAATATGGTTTGGATGAGTAAACAAAGGTTTAAATGTTTCCATTTATTATATGTGTAGGTAAAACGCTTAAGTCTCAAGTTACCTCCTAAGACTGCTATAAACCTAAAGTAAGAACTAGTCATTTAAAAATAAAGAAAACAAAACAAAACAAAAAACAGTACTTATTAAGACAGAATTTAGAAATACCAAACAGCTGAGGGGTATTTCTATTGTTATTTTGTTGTCTTTTCTGTTTTGCTGTATATCATAAAGATCTTGAAATGCAGTTTCTCAGTTACCTAAGAAAGCAGGGATTAACAAAACGATTAGTTTTCTAGCTTTTGCATATATTGTAGATATGTTCTTGTTCTCCAATACATTTTTTTCTATTTTTATCCTCTTCTTTTTCCATATTAACATTATAAACTATCATTTTCTAACCACTGCAAGAAAATCACTTTTTTATTTTGGAAAAAATAAAAAAACTTAAACCTTTGTTCCAAAGAAAAGCAAAGCTGTGATCTTGTATCTATCTACCTTTATTCCGAGAAAAGCAAAACAAAGCAAATATTCTTTGCCCTTACCCTTAATCTCATATTTGAAACGGTTAGATAGTGGCTGATCTCTGTCAGATAACTCTTGCTCTGAATAAAAACTTCTATTTATAATGTCTGTGCATAAGCCCAAAAGGGAGAGAAGAAGAAAATTATATGCATAGAGCTTGATTTAGGCACTGGAAGCAAAACCCAAAAGTGAGCTGGTTAGCCAGAAGAATGGGGAATGGGAAAGGGTGAGGAGTTTATTACTCTCACAGTAAAGATAGCCTGGTTTCTGTGGTTGCCAAGGGGTAGCCCTCAATCTCCTCACAGCCCTACTCAGCAGTGACTGAACTAGCAATGGCTATTTCTGTACCATAAGGAAAGTGTCCCAGAGGGGTTGGCTCCTTCCATCTTTATCAAAGAGAAAGGCTGAGGCTGAGTGAAGTCACTTGAAAAGCCTGTGCAAAACCTAAAGCTCAGAGGAGAGAACAAACAGGTAGCACCAGGGAATTCTCAACTCAGGAAACCAGACCTGGCCCACCTTCTGTGTCCACTTCAGGCACTTCCTCACTGCTCAACTTCCTGCCACCAACCTCTACTCTCTCTGCCCTTCTCTGAACTGACCTATTTGGAAGCATAAGATGGATGATGACTCTCTCCATTGCCAAAGTCCCAAAGACAAGGTCTCATTTTGTACAACAGGAAATGCTCCTAGAAGTTGCTCCCTCCAACTACACCTGGCTGTTGTCTCCACCTACCACCAATTGTTGCTCTGGTATCATCAAGCTCCTTATCTTTCTCCTGATTTGACACCTGCTCTTCTTTGCCTAGAAAGCCATTTGTCCTCATGCATTCCCAGAAGTCAGTCGCTTCCTTCTTTGTGCCATCTTTGCACTTTATGTATATTTTATTATTGTGACTGTCAGAGCATATCCTGAGTTACTTTTTGATAAGTATCAACATACAAAGCTTTCCCCTCACAACTTCAGAAAACACTATTCACATTAGTAAAATACACGATTTGCCAGGGTGACAGCTCTGTCTGTACTGTAAGTTTTGGTCATAGTATAGATACTTACTGAAGCTAAATGAAGCCCTACTCCTCATTTTATCTACACCACAAAATTACAAAGTGAGCACCATTCCTATCTCCAGTTTTCAGATGAGGAAACAGGATCCCATGAAGCATAAGTGATCTGCCCTCAGTCCCATAGTGAGTGCTTTGAGAGGAAAGGTCTAAAGCTTGTTCTTTTATTTATTCCCAGTGCCTAGCCTAGTTTCTAGAATAATACAATACCCAATACATGCTTAGGTGAATAAATGGCCTAAAGGAAAAGGTGCTCATTCTCTCTAGCTACTAGAAGTGCTTCACAGAGGACAGAACTCTGGATTGCACATAAGTCTGGAATGTGAATCAGTGCTACAGATTGAATGTTTGTCCTCCAAAAGCCTATGTGTTAAAGGGTCATCTCTAACCTATACTGCTACCAGGAGGCAGTCTAACTGTTAAGAGATGGGGTCTAGTGAGCATTCTTAGGTTATTGAGGTGTGCCCTTGAAGAGGTCTCCTGATCTCTCTTTCATTTTCCTGCCCTAGCTACTTGTTATCACAGCTTCCTGCCATCATGATCTGCCTTACCCCAGGCCCAAAAGCAATAGGGCTAACAAAACATGGACTGAAACGTCCAAAACTGTGAGCCCAAATAAATTTTCTCTTTTTAAGTTGATTATCTCAGGTATGTTGTTATAGTAATACAAAGCTGACTAATGCAACCAGTACAGGCAAAAGGAAAGTTACATGCTTAAATAATTTAAATAGTATAAATGAGTTTCAGAATAAGGGAATATTCTCAGTCATTCATTCAACACTTGTTGATTACTGACTTATGTCAGACAATCTTGAAGTTTGGAACCTTTTTGGAGTTCACCTTCTGGCAGAGGAGACAATAACAAAAGTAGACATAATAAATAATGAAGGTATATACTATGCCAAGGTAAGATGTACCCTGAGAAAAGGAAACAGAACAGGGTAAAGGTGATGAGGAAGAGGCAGGAATGATCAGTGTGAAATGTAAGAGGACAAAATGCCCCCCAGTGAGAAGAACATTTGCACAAATATTGGAGGAAATAAAGATCAAGTAGGTATATAATGGAAGGACAATCCTGGCAAACAGAATATCCCATACATAGCTCCTAAAGCAGCAGAGGGTCTGGAATGCCAAGGGAAAGAAAAGAGGCAATATATCTGAACTAGGGGTGCCAGATAAAAATCCAGATCCTCAATTAAGTTTGAATTTTGAGGTGGCATTGCTATCAACAGTTGTTAGGGTAACAAGGTAGGAAAAGACCTATGGTAAAGGAAAATTATAAATATTACATGGATCATGCTTATACAAAACAATTATTAGTTGTTTTTGTTTCTGACATTCCAAAGTAACTAGATGTCTTATATTTTTATTTGCCCAGCCTGCAACCCTAATCCAGATTGAGTTAGAAAATAAAAAATAAAATATAAACAGTTCCTGTCCCTGTCTCCATCTCTCTCTGACCACAGCTTTTATTTTCCCTGTACAACTGTGCACCTTCCTCCACAGGAAGGAAACTTCAGAACTTCAGAGCTTAAGCCCACAAATTTTGCTGCCAAAAGAGTCTAATTCACATGTGCTGTATTCCAAACTCAAGAAGCCAAGTGAGGATTCTGAATTACACAGTAGGAGCAAGGAACACGGTGGTCAAGAGGACTAAGTACTATAGGAGACTCAGTGGAGCACAGTCAATCATGTTAGACAAGGCAACTCCTGAAGGAACCGCCTGATTGTGGCTGAGGGAAGAAAAGTGATGTGCCGGGATGTGTGCAAACAAAGCACTTCCACACTTAGGACCAAGGCAGACACATGGCAGTCTGGATTCGGTGGTTGTGGAAGCGCCAATCATGTTAAAAATCCCCCAAGTGAAACTTTCAAGTGCAACTTGCATTTGAAATATATTGCCCATTTGTTTTTATTTGTTTTGTTTTAAAGTGTTGCCTTTTAAATTAGCATTTCATTAATTGAGCCAATATCATTCCTAATTGTTTTAACACATACCAAGAGCCTTTAGGGAGAGATGTTCTATAAGCATGCTTGGTAATGAATGTGTAGAGCTTCCTTGAACTAATAATTTCTCACAATAATCCACCATGGTGCTAGTCCACATTTAGCTATTACAATGTCATGTGTCCTAGTCTGATTTTCCTGCAGTTCAAATAGAAATACATTTCCTCACAGAGAATTACAATTCCACCTGGATTACAAAAGTTGGAGTCATGTTAGAAAACAATTTTTAGAGATCCTCAAGGGCCTGCACACCTGCAGCCTCTCTCTCTCAGAGGTTTTGGATACACTAGTAACAATAATTTCATAGAATTCAAGTGATTTATCACCAGATTTTGCAATGTATCTTGCCTGATAACTGTAATTACAAAGTGTCACCACCATAGCTGGCTGTCAGGGTGTCGAGGTGAAGAAGTGTCCGTAGTGAAGGAAATTTACAACCAAACTTGGTTGAGAGTGTTTTTCTGGCAGGAAAAGAGTGTGTGGGCTCTGCCGTTTAGGATTTGGGAGGCTGCCGGGCGCCACACAGCTGTATAAAAGCTGTGCCCAGGGGTCACCGCCAAAACCCATCAGGAAAGACACATCACAGCTGGAAGTGCTGTCTCTGTGCTCCCCGTGGAGTCGGGGCGTCTTCATTTCATACATCATTTATTCCTCCCATGGAGGGATTTCACAAAGGAATGGTCTGGAATAGTTATCAAGCTGCTTGTGACAGCAGCACACGCGGTCCTCTGTTTGGGATACCAGATTTCAACTACTTGGGTTTTGCACTGTCCCTTTCTTTCATGACAACTTGTTTGTTAATCTTTCTGTGATCCTTTATATTTCTCTGGAAACCTCTTCCCTTCAATACTGAGATTCATGTCCCTAGGATAATATTCAGTGGAGGAGAATGTTCTCGTCCTTTCTCTGCGATCACATATGTATGAACAGATGCTGGCACATGGCAGAGCAAAGCAGAGAGACCTTTGGTGGCTTTGTCAGTATAACTTCTTGATCATTTTCCCAGGATCTGCTTCATGATTACACTCATGCATGGAAGGTTCATCAAAGATGTGTTCATCAAAAGTAACGTTCAGATCTATCGTGAGGGTTCTTGGATGGTACCACTAATGATCTGATACTGAAGGATACTCTGGGCATTTCCAGACATGTGAAAGAAGCTCAAATGAAAATGATTTTTATGCCCTTTACTTTGGAAATGGCAATATGCTCCCCAGTTTTGTCAAGAAGAGGGGAATTCCTAGTAAATAACACAAGAGTGCCATAAAGGTGAAATGTGAGATTTGTTGGTCTCCAGTACTGGGTAACTTCCCAAATACTGGCATCTGTTTCTCTTTGTATCACTTGATTTAAACATGGCTCTTTGGAAGTACCCACTAGGTGCCAGGCAATGTGGGCAATGTGAAAAGATAGCCTTTATACTTCTTGTCCATAGCAAGTTTCACCCTATGGTATTCTAACATGTTCTTACAGAAACTTTCTTTCAAATCCTAGACCCATTTGTAGAGAGTTTCTTCCTTTCACAGGTCCCCACACTGCAGACCCACAGGGGGATAATGCCAAGCTGCCTCCCCCTTAAGCCCTCTGTGCCCACATACAGCAAAGGTAACCTGAGGCAGGAGGGCCTAAAACAGAATCCCACCCGAGACTTGCTCTTTATCCATCAGCCAAGGCGCTGTGGAGGAGAGAGGGGTAGTGGTTGTTGGGCTTGTATTGGAACCCCTCCCCTCCTCATCCTTTGTTGTCTGTCAACTCAAACTCCTACCAGGACACATTGGGAGAAAAGCTGTCACCATAAAAGCCTTCAGCTGCCTCACAGTGCTGAGTCGCTCTGCCAGCTTCCCGGGCCTGAGCCATGGCATGAAAATTGCGCTTCCATTTAGAGGGAAATGAAAGGGCAAAATGAATAGACTTAAGCCCTTTTACATCTCCTTTTCAACTACACCCCACCTCTCGGCACCCCAAAAATGGCCTCCTCAGGTTTTTCTTGCTTCTTTTTCTGGTAGGAAGACAATGGGGTAGAGAAGAAACACTGCTGGTAAGCTTGAAAGGCTTCAGTACTGCATTTTCTCTCCAGATCCAAAGTGCTGCTTAACTGTGGAATAGGGAAATTTCCTCCTTTCGTAAGATTAATTTATGTAGGGCCTGCCCCAGTTTCCATCCTCTGACTCCATTTGAATAGCCTTATACCCACTTAATGAAGTGCTGTTTTCATTTCCATCCCAAAGACATTTATTTGTGCATTTGGGGAAATTGGACAGAGGAGGTGAACTAGTCTATGCAGCCTTTAAAAGTGGCAGAAAATGATTCAAACCAGGGTTTTCCAATGGTGAGGGTAGACCATGGGTGGGTAAGTAGGACCTTGTATTCAGAAAGAGAGGGAAAGAAGTGTCCCCTGTGCATTTGAATTTTGCCAACTCATTCTCTTTCTTCAGCCTTCCTGCAGGCTGTTGCTTTTCAGTTCACTTACCTCTTCTCCCTCTTGGAGCAAAGCATTGATTGCTACTAGGCCCACAGCTAACTATTTGTTATTCAGGTCTTTTTGAAGCAAGATGTAGATCACCGTTAGCCACAACTAGGCACTGCTTCTGTTAGAGGGAGAGGAGGAAAAAAGATAAATGAGGGAGTGTAGCATAAAACATGCCAAGATTAATGAAATGTTATTGGCATTATGGGTCACCTTTCCTCAGAAGGTACACTTGTACCATTGTAAAGACAGGGGATTTTTTTTGTTTTCTTTTTACAAACAACCTCAATTTTTATATTATCACCTTGCTTCAGTTCTTTTATTCCCTCTTACTAAGCCTACCTTATTACTAGTTTCTCACTTTGCTTCCTCTAACTTGCATGGTTGGGACCAAACATTTCTTGGGAACCAACCATTGTTCATGATGAAAAATAATATTGGAGAGCAGAGCAGAAAGGAGTGAAGGGACATTGCAGAAACATGCCCGTGAGAACCCTCCATGAGGACCCCATGACTTCTCCTCCCCTTCATTTACCTCTGAGCTCCAGGCCCCTAATGATGAATGTACTTAGCCCGACCTAACTGATGAACTCAAACTTGAACTCATGCTTCAAAACCCAGCAAGAAATGACCCTCTTCTGTGAAACCTCGTGTGGTTTTGCAAGCATGTTTCCACTTCCTCTCCTCTGAAAACCTCCTGTATAAATATGCTGTGAGTATTACCTTATGCATCTCTCTCCCCAGTGAGAACAACCAGCTCCTGAAGAATAGGAATCATGCCTTTCATCTTCAGAGCCTGGTGCCTGGCACACAGAGGGGAGTCAGTAAGTGTTTCCCTGGTATGTTTAAATAGATGGTTCCCCACCTCTTTGTCACCCTTCTATTTTGCTTGAATTTCTGCTAATTGACCCAGAATATTTCCTTTATCTTCATCATGGCCCACTGTGATAATGATGCCTACTACCAAGCCTCTTTGAGTTTGGAGTGACAAGAATATTAAACAGGCTGCATGTGAGTGTGTTGAATGTTTTTCAAAAGTCTGTACTTATGTATATATGTATAAGTGTGTGTGTGTGTGTGTGTGTAAGTACACAGATATAAACACACAGATATATGTATAGACAGTAGAATTTTTATTGTTTTGTAAATTGGATACTCATGAGCTTTTTTCTAAGTCAGAAACAGAATCCCAGACTCAAATTGTACTGAAGCAATTTACTTAATGAATGTGTTGACACTCCTTTTCCTCATCTGTGAAATGCAATGATTGAATTGGAATCTCTTTAGAGTCTCTTTCAGGTCTGGAAAACTCACTGAGGAATAGCCTCTGAGTGAGGCAGGTAAATTTGGACTGGGAAGCTGAAGTGATCATAGAGCCCCACCCAACCCTCCTAGACTTGAAGTAAAATCCCACAAAGGGCTATTTTGATGAGTACCCCTGCCTGCCAGCTGCGACACCAGCCATACTGACAAGGACTGAAGGGTAAATTGCGCCTCCTCATTAACAGACTCAGTTGAGAAATGTACTGGGGTGAAGTCAGGGGCAAAATAGAACACTAGCAACCTTTTCTTGTATAATGAATCATTTCTTGCCTTCACTTGATGTTATCTTATAAAATAACAGAATCTACTTTTAAAAATTAATTTATTGGGTTTTTTCCATGAAATACTATTTGGCAAAATACAGTAAACATATTCTTTCCTGGTGTATGTATTTTGGGTGCAATCTTCCAAAGGGTACCCAAGAAGTAAAGTAACAAGAGTATACAGTCATGGCATAGCATAATATTTTACTGATTTATTGTATGGACTTGTTTCAAGCCAGGTTTTTCAAAACATAACCACATGTAAAAATGTCTAATATAAAAGCATTAGACTGTAACATAAGCAATGGAATGATTATTATCATAATTGTACTTTTAAAAAAGATTTCTCTATGGGCTTAAAAGTAGACTTGTGCTAGGTCCAAAAATAAAGAAAGATCTTGAAAGATTTCCAGCGACATGGTACTTATGAGAAAATGTGTTATGGCTGCTTCTGCTTTTTTTGTTGTTTTGTTCCCTTTTTTTAAAATACTCATTTGCCAGAACATTAAAAACCATAAAAAGAATAGATTAATATAAACATATATTTCTTTCTATAAGTATAAAATCTTTCATTTTTGCTCTAAAATACCATTTGGAACATTTCAGTTTTGCTCGAATGTTTTGACACTGTTCAGGGGATTTGGTAATAGAGATGGCTCGTTTATTCTGCTGTTCATGTCTAAATTCTACATGGCTGGCTAACACAAACATGCAAATTATATTTAAATGTTCTTGACCTTGGCAAATGTGTGTGTGTGTGTGTGTGTGTTGCTGTGGTTTTGCTCTTCCTCAGCTATAGCTGTAACTATATCTTATTTTTTCTCTTTTAGCACCCTGAACAAACATGTACTCAGACTATTTTGAATTCAGTGCCAAATCCAATTTCTTTCTTTCCAGTTATGATGTTTTAAATTCTAAACAGATTCTTTCAAGAATGAAATTCCTGCGTATAGTCTACTTTCTTAAAAAAAAATCACTAAACTTAAGGGAAGTATGGAGATTACGTATTATTACTTTATTCCATATTTTGACTTCTCTTATTACCACACTCTTGTCTTCTCTTCTTTTCCCCTTCAACCACTGTGTCAGTTTCCCCCTCTATCCCTCTCTGCACCCATTCGCTCTCAAGTACGACAGCTTCTATGACATCCTGTGATGAAGTAGCATGAGATGATGATGAGCTTCAGTTACAGCCACCAATAGTGTCCTCAGGAGTCAAACCTCGCCATTTACCTAAAGCTCTACCAATAAGAGAAAATTGGCTCGGGAATAATTACAAATCAAGAGCATTCATCTTTCCAAACATTCTTGTCTGTTGTTGTGTGTATGTGATCTTAAAACAGCTATCGACTTACAAATGTCAAAATTCTTGCTCTGTTCTTTTTTGTATTTTGTTTTGTTAACCTTTAGGAACTACATTTAGCACTTGGGAGCCTGTTAATGACTTCCTGTGTAACTAGTTTGTCCCAAGAATGCTCAATAAGAAGACAAAGACACAGTACCAGGGTTGAGAGAACCCAGACCAACTTAAGTGAAATTGTCAACCCCCTAGGGAGGCATTAATAGTTTATTGTGTATGGAAGATGCATAGCCAAGTAAAGGAAGAAGGCTAGTAACCTTTAACATTAAGAAAAATAACTATTATTGTGACCAGTGTAGCATGAAGCACAAACAGAGTATTCTCCGGGCAACAAAACATAACATGTAGCCCACCAGAGCAATTAATAAAATGAAAGCGCCGTTTCTTGCAGATGGATATGTAGGAGAATAATGGCATAGGGCTGCGCTGAGCTGTCATGCATCAGATACTACATCTGTTATGGAAATCAGGGGAAGTGGGGGCCTTTTGTTCATGTGAGAGCCCTCCCAACAGGGATTTGGCTGGAGTAGATTTTCTTGTTATTAAACATGATTTCTAGCTACTCGAGAGCAGATGCTTCTGCAGCATTTGGAACTAATAACCAACCTTCAAGTGTATGCCACCCCTCCTTAAAGAGGCTGGTACTGTCGGAGAGACCAATTTCAGCTCAAAGATAATGTGTTCAGTTCAGTTTCTACTTTGCACATGAATGACACCGATACCAGATGAGCCTTCTGGCCTGAAGTTTGCTGGAGACAGTGAAACGATGACACCTATCCTAAAAAAAAGATCGCATTGTAAAGTTTCTTGTTTTGGTCTTAGAGTAAATGTTGAAGTTTTTCAGTTGTTCTTGTAAGGGACAATTCAGAGTGACAGTCAGCAATGTGGTGGACTTCAGTTGGAGAGCAAACATGGGAGTGGAGGGAAACATTCAAAACTCATCCTGAACCTGACAGTACCCCAGCCCATGCCCTTCTCAGGCTGACCTCTGAGCTATGACTTTGTTTTCAATAATCCATGAGTCTGCCAGTCACTAAAGAAAAGCAAGTCTTCATAAACCACCCAAATCAAACTGTTCAATATCTTAAGCTTGAGTGATTTTATGATGCCCAAAGACAACACACTAATTTTACAAAAAAACAAGTATCAACGACAATAACAACAACAACAAAAATACCAGATCAAGCATTTGTTTTTCTAATTATTATATAGATGGCATATAGGTATTCAGATCAAAATCTTTGCAGTTATAAGTGAAATTTGAGTTAAGGTAAAGAAGCATCATGTGGAAAATTTTCAATGAATATCCAAAAATTTTTTAAAACACAAAAGCTAGAAACAGTAAATAAGAGTTTTTACATGTGATGGGTATTCTTTATTTGTTGTTCCAATACAGACAGTTACAAGAAAAAATATAGATACAGGAACAGATCATGCTCTTATTTTCTATTTTGCTTCAGAATCTTTTTGTTGTTGTTGTTGTTTTATTTCAAGAACTGCCCCGTAGTTAGTTTTTACATCCTTAGAGACTAGACAGCAACTCAGGAATGCAGCCTATGCCAATTGTAACACAGCTTGAAATGGCAACGTATTAGACATTTTTAAACATAGAAATACGAGTAGGTATTCTGTTATTGGAATTTTGCCTGCTTTTCAGAGGCTGCAACTTGAACTTGCTGAGTCATGTCTGGTTATAGTTTGAAACACTCTTCCAAGGCACGTGAGTTTTGATTTCCCCACCCTAAACTGTCCCCTGTGATTCTATGTGGCCTGTCCCATAAATAGCAGTCTCAACCTGTTGCATTCTCAACTTCCTAATAGGGTTCCCTCCTTGACATAGATTCAATCCAACATATCACTAATAAATCACCTGGGGAGCCTTGTCCAGAGCACATTTTGATCAAGTGCAATCAAAACATGTGGTTGATTGATCAAGTCTACTCTTGAGAAATTTGCCTATTTGTTCACAGATGAGCCATTCCCATGTTTTTTTTTCATGTTATTACAGAAACGTTACTGCACAAAACATAACAGTGGTTTGGGTTGGTGAGTTTACTTTAGCTTTTCAAGTGCTTTCAGATGCTCCATAACATTTGATTGGCTCTTCGCCTGTTATTTGGAAAAATTATTATTTTTGCCTTCATTTTCCAGATATTTGGAAAAATTATATTATTGCCTTCATTTTCCAGATAGAGAAACTGAGCCTAAGGAAGATCAGTTGTTTCACTGGCTAGTACACAGTTAGACAGAGGTGAAGCTGAATCTGAAACCTGAGGCCTCTGGTCCAGTAAGAAAAAGTCCATTAAAGTTTGTTGTTGTTTTTTTAATCGTCTTATGCCATGTTATTTTGAATATGCAATTGATTTTTTATTTCTGTGATTCTTGAATTCTTGAGAAAATATCCAAGCTAAATGAGCATATTTCAAGCTTACACTGTCTTCCCATGGCCACTAAGTTTTTGCCATGTTTTAAGCAGGTGTTAAGGGATTCGGTATGTGAGAAAGCTTTTAACTGAGATGTGAACCTGGACATTCTAGTCACTGGTGATCCATAAAGATGTGGTGGGTAGATTTTTTTTATTATTATTTTATATAAACCGTGTTGTTAACCCTAATGCCCTGGCCAGTCTCCAGATAAAGGATTACAATTTGCCTTGCTAAAAAACGTTCCCTGCTGCTTTAATTAGATATGGTATTTCCCTCCCTTTCGGCACAGTCTGTAGAGCTGCTCGGTCCTGTCAACCAGCTGCTATCACTCACTCTAGGAGGATAAACGATTCTTATAATACCAAGAGACAAAGCAAAAGCCACAAAGCTGCATTTCCAAACAATATGCAAACTTAAATGACTGATGGTTAATATTTTAAAAATTAAATCATAGAGTAGGAAAGGAGCTTTTAAGATTATCCCTTTAAGCTGGATCATAGAGAGGCCACATTCACAGGAAACCAGAACACCAAATTAATTTAGCCAACTCTGCTTTTAAAAATCCACCCAATTCCGGCACAAAAAGAAAAAGAAAAAGAGAAAAAATTAAGCCAATTGACTTTTGGATAAATATCTGTTTGTTCAATTTGCTGTTTGATATACACAATAACAAAGGTCAGCACAATCCTAACCACCACCACAATAGTAAATAATTTTAAATTCTCTTGTAACATCCTAAATTTCATTAGTAAGCATTTACGTAACTGAATGAAAATGATTTAAACCAAGGACCAAGAAAACAGAAGAAGAAAAAATAAAAAAAGAAAAGGAACATTCCACACTTTGCAAGTGGATTTGTGAAGAAAAATGAAATATTCATAATGTGTTACTGTAAAACAGTTTTCATGGGATTATGTGCAAAAGGCTATATCCCATATGGTGTTTCCAGACTGCCATCCCAGAGAGCTGCCATAAGGTGAGAGCTGGCTTGACAGAGGCAGTGCCCATCTGCATTTGGAGGTGCTGCTGCCGTTGACAGGGCACATCTCTCTGTCTGGGCATGGCTCAAAAGCTGGACAGTCCTCCCTGAGCCCACACAACACCTGTCCTTTGCTTTACCATTGAAGTTGCTGGGTGTGACTCCACTTCTCAGCTAAGGCAAACACTTGCTTCTGCCACTACAAAAAGAAACCCCCTTTGGAGTTGTTTCTTCCATATTTAAGTATTTGTCAATTACCTTATGCATACATAAGCTCACAACTCACACACTTTTCACTCTTCTTCTGCTTACTTAGATCCCTTTTCTTCCTTTTGTTCCTAGTGAACCACAAGGCTGGAACCGTTGCTTCTCTTTAGGTACTTTGCACTCATTGAAGAAATTGCACATCTACATACTTGCCTACACCGATGGAGTTTAAATGCCAAACATAAAAATGTGATGTTTATGGCTTAGTACAGGAAGTCTGTCCTGAATGATATATTCAGAAAGGTTGTCATTAAATGAAGAAGACAGACCTAGAGTGGGGCAATATGGAGTGGTAGGGATTGTGGAAAACTGGAGCCCTCATTTGTCACATGAGAGAAAGCTTCTTTTGGGCACCTATTTAATTTGCAAATTATAGTAACAAATATTAAAATTTTAAGAAATTTTATCAAAGTCAAGCTAAACATAAGTATACTTCCAGGTGTTCTGTTTGTGTCCTCAGAAGAATGCTAGGATGTTAGTTACACTGACATAAATTATGCTCAATAAGAGGCCAAGCTGGGAACAGTGTGAACTGTTCAAAGATGGGAGACTGATTTTCCCAGTCATCCAACATAGGAAGGATGTCCCCTCAGTAGAAGTTCTAGGAAGGAGATTAATATATCATGTGAAGAACAAAGTGGATTATTTCTGAATCTAATACAGGATTCTAAGAGTAGGTAGAGACTTCCAACCATACCATGATACTTCTTCCTCATTACCACACCTCACTGTTTCTGAAAGACTTTTTTTTCAAGTGTCCAATGAAACCAGAAATACAATGGGATACTCATGAGACTTCAGAATAAATGAATAACTCATTTTAAAAATAAAGAATAAATATCAACAGAACAACTGTGTTCGCACGAGAGTGGCTGTCAGATCTGATTCTCTGGTTCCTGTACTCATCAGATAGGTGACCCATTTAAGCCTTAAGAAAATAAAGTAGTTAAACTATGTCAATCTGCTCATAGGACTAGGTTAGTTTTGTATTGACAGTGGACTCATTCTTCAAGTGAATTTGTGTACTACAGAAATCACTACACAAAGCAGATAGTTGCTTCTATAGAAGAAAATAGGGCCTCTGAAACTGATTTTCCAAGCATGTTTTGAAAACCTTGGGCAAAATTATCTTTAAGTTTCTATTATTAAAATTCAAAACTCAATTTACTAGAGACATATTTTAATCCTAAAATAAAACACTTCTACTTAAAATAAAATTAGAATATATTTTTTGCCTCAAAATACTTCTGTCATAACTTTTTTTATCAATATTAAATTATCTTCTGAATGTTCATTATACACTAAAAAATACTATTGTGGCCTCCAAAGAACTAATAAATAATGTTTTCATGAATACAAGATTTTTGTATGAAGTGAAAAACAAAACTTACAGACTAAGAATGATAAATAAACTTGATAAATCATAATTGTGCCGATATAACAAACATGGCTTATCTAGTAATAAATGAGGACAATTTTTCTTTATGGTCCAAATGACATTTGGCTCAAACTCCCAGTGCCAGTGTCCTTAAATTATTTTGGGGCATCCTTAAGGGTTACTTCAGTTTTACTCGCAGGAGAGTATTTGCAAGACTCAGTTCTCATTGCCATGATTTTTCTCTGGCTGCAGCTCCCTCTGCTAATGTCACTGCTTTCCAACTTGTCTACTAGGGTATATTTGTTAGTCTGCTGCTGCTACTCTTCAGGAGACAGTATTTTTGATGCTGCAAAATTTCCTTCCTCCATGTATCATGGTAGTTCCAGTTGTTGTGGAGATAAGGGGAAAAAAAAGCTTCCCCTTCCCAAGAACTTGCCACATCTGTTTTAGTTGATCTTCAAAGCATCACTGTGTTTGCAAAGTCTTGGACTCTTAAAAACGGGCAATGAGGTTCCCTTCTCTTGAGCTTCTGCTATAAATGCTCAGGGAACTTGCTCATCGGCTCACTCTCTTATCATTTAAGTAACTAATGTTTTTATTTCCTCCAAATAATGAATGGATACCTACTATATTTGGGAAATTGGTGAATTTTAGAAATTTTCTTAAATAAAACAGATATTTGGAGTAGGTTTGGTTATGAAAAAGAAATAATCCCTAAATTTTAGTGGCTTTAAAAATCAAAGATATCTTACAAACAGTAGTGGCACATGTCACTTAAATTCACAACTCACTGGCCAAAGCAAGTCATGTGGCCATGGAAGGCAAAAAGCTAGAAATATTTGATTAAAACCAATGATGAGCTGGGTGCGATGGCACACGCCTGTAATCCCAGCACTTTGGGAGGCTGACACAGGAGAATCCCAAGTTCAAAGCCAGCCTCAGCAATGGTGAGGCACTAAGCAACTCAGTGAGACCCTGTCTCTAAATAAAACACAAAATAGGGCTGGGGATGTGGCTCAGTGGTTGAGTATCCCTGAGTTCAATCCCCGGTACACCCCACCCCCCTAAAAAAAAACGATGGCCACATCTCAAGATAATCTTCCACAGAATGAATTGGAGTGTCTACCTCCAGAGATAGAAAATCACTTGCAACTGTACAGGCCAGTTTCCCTGTTCCATCCCTTTTTTCAAAAACTCTCAAGAATTAGAATTGTCCAGCAACTTAACTCAACATGTAGTTATTTAAATGGGTCTCCAAGGACACTGGGAACATTTAAAAAACATAGTAAAAAGAGGTAGAATATGAACTGGACCTCAAAGGAAAGGGCTTAGATTTTTTAAAAGCAAATAAGGAAAATCTGGAGAAATCACATCCATAAAAAAAGAGAAGAGTGGACATGTCGAAATGAGGGGAATAGCGGGCAGAGTGATGTGCCTCACTAGCAGGTCTGTAGTACAATATGGTTGACATGAGCTGAGTGAGTTTGCAAACAGATCACAGAAGGCGGGGGTGAGGAGTTTGGTCTTTATGTTACAGAAAATAAACGGTCATTACAGGTGTTTGAAACTGGGAGCTGATTTCAATTTAAGAAGAAAAATCTTTTTACAGAAAAGTTGATGGATTAGAAAAAGAAAGACAGAAGGAAATTAATTGGTCCACTCTTTTTGTTTGTTTTTGTTTTTTGGTACCAGGGATTGAACTCAGGGGCACTCAACCACTGAGCCACATCCCCAGCCCTATTTTGTGTTTTATGTAGAGACAGGGTCTCACTGAGTTGCTTAGCACCTCGCCATTGCTGAGGCTGGCTTTGAACTTGTGATTCTCCTGTCTCAGCCTCCCTAAGTGCTGGGATTACAAGCATGAGCCACCGCGCCCGGCTTGAGATAATCAAGGTCTAGGCAAAATGGTGACAGCAGGAATGCTGGGGAGAAACTGCTAGTGAAAACTTGACCCAGGAAGATTTTAGAGGACTGAGTGCGTAAATGAAAAAAAGGAGAAAGGAAGAGTAACCAGGGCCTTGCCTACTTAGGTTTGAGTTGGCAGAATTGGCAGCAATTGCTGAATAGACTCCTGGAGAGTGTGTGTGTGGGAGGGAGATAGAAAGACAGACAATGAAAAAGGAGGGATGGAGGAAAGGAGAGAATTGTTACCTCGAGCTCTTATCTGATTCAGGTTTCTTCCTTTATTTTTTATTTTTTTTAATCTTTATTTAATTAATTTATTTGTTTTGTACCAGGGATTGAACCCAGGGGTGCTTTACTACTTAGCTACACACCCAACTTTTGTATTTTTTATTTTGAGATAGAATCTCACTAAATTGCTGAGGCTAGCCCTGAACTTGTGATCCTCCTGCCTCAGCCTCCCCAGTAGCTAGAATTATAGACATGTACCACCATGCCCAGCTTCTTCAATTGTCCATAAAGGCTCCAATAAGACTTTCTTTTTCACCTAGTTGTGCAAATTTAAAAGGCTGTAATTACTATAAAGATGATTCAGTGTTCAATAGATTGAATAGTGTTGTTATGATGGGTACCTACTATTTCTAGGTTAAATCCTAATTTTGCTTACTAAATGGTTTATGGGTGAACCAGTGGCATCACTCTAAGATGTCAATATTTAGCACTTAAAAATCTTTTTCTTCTGCCAGGCGTGGTGGTGGATACCTATAATCCCAGAGGTTCAGGAGGTTCAGACAGGAGGATTGCAAGTTCAAATCCAGCCTCAGCAAAAGGAAGGCACTAAGCAACTCAAGGAGACCCTGTCTCTCAATAAAATACAAAACAGGGCTGAAGATGTGCCTCAGTGGTGGAGTGTTCCATGCCCAGTACAAAAAAAAAAATCCTGTCTTGAAATTTTTCCATTTAAATTTCCCTAAAATTTAACTGATTTGGTCTTTCATTTATTTGGTGCCATCAATGTCTCCCTTACCAACTCAAACCATTTCTCAGGATTGTTTTTCCACACAAGCACTTGACTGGATTTATCAGAGTCTAAGCCTCCAGTCTCATCATGTTTTGCCCGCTAATGTTTTTCCAGAAGCACAATATTAATATTTGCCAATGTTTCCTTTCAACTTATGCAAGAGGTTTTTGCTCATGGCATTTTTCCAACTGACAGATTTGGAATGTCCCCATAGCCAACTGTAATTTCTCTAAGTGATCAAGGGAGAATGGGCTGTACATTCTGTCCTTCATCCTGTGGCTGGCAACTTTGGGAAATAACGTATCATTGTTCTTACGTTATTCACAAATGTGTGTTTTCCTCCTGTTCCTCCTCTCTTTCTCCAAAGGCCCCATAGTCTGAGCTGCTACCATAAAACATAACTTCAGACATTTGCATTTTATACCAAAGACATGAGGCTTTTTATAGCAGAAGTGGACAGTCATCAGATTATACAAAACATCTTTATTGTAACTTTATTAAAATCACCATTGCATCCTAGTCAAATAGGTGTGAGGAAGTGGCTCATTTTAAAGAAATGATGTTTCAAATTTGAATTTCTTTTTCATTTTAAGATTACATGGTTTCCTGCATATGTACCACCAGTCAACACCCAGACAGTTTTAACCATATGCTGAACTAAAATACACTGATGAGGGTCTCATGCTGATATAAGAATATGCTGATCATCAATGTCATGCCGGGTAAGTAAATGATTACTGTCTGGTGTTTGGGGTGGAGTTTGGCCTAGCTCCAGTGACTGTACTCCTAATACCACTCCTGGGGTCACTTGCCTATAAGATATCAGAGCACTGTACAACCTTAATAAGACAGCGTTGGGCAGTCATAATCATAGATAAATAGGCCACTGGAGCAGAAAGTAGATGGTAAGAAGCATCTATGACTATGTGAGAACACGGACCTTCCCTCATGAAAGAAAAAATAGTGATTTTACTGTGAACAATGTACAAAGATGAATTTTGGATGAATTCAAATGCTAAATGTAAACAACCAAAACTATAAAAAGCATTAGAAATAATGTAGAATTACTAAAATATGATTATACATTCATCTGTATTCATATATTGTTCAATTATTAAGAATAATTTTACCATGTGTGCTAACATGGAAAATCATCTATATTAGATAAAACATAAGTTTTCTGATATGAATAGTATAGATCTTAATGTAATACAATATACATACATATACACATATTTATGTATATGTGTGTACATATATAAATATGCATCCTATACAAACACATAAATGTATATGTGTATATGTGTTTATATTCATGGAGAAAGGTGAAGAAAGATAATTTTCATTTTTAACATGAGACTGGTAAGGAAAATATTTATAGGTGAGTGAGATATTGTTTCTTTTCTCCTGTATTTTTCTCTATTGCCTACACTATATATTTTAATCTTTAAAAAAAAGCAGGCATTATTACATTTGAAAAAGACTATTTATGCCAAATAAAAATAAAGTTGATATTGTCTTATGTTGATGAAATAAGACAAGCTACTTCTGTCTTCCTGTGTTTCTAATGCATCTTCAGCCAGCCACCTCTCTCCAATGTCTCCACACAGGACAGGTGGAGATCAAGTTCTCAGCCCACATCTATACCAGCTTGAGTATCTCTTTTCTTGCAAATTTCCTTATCTGAATTGTTGTGTTGTCTTAAGGCATCCTGCATATTTTCCATGGAATTACATAGCATAATTTAAGATTTAAGTTTGGGTTTTTTTTTTTTTTTTTTTTTTGAAACCGGGGATTGAACCCAAGGCACTTAACTACTGAGCCACATCCCCAGCTCTTTTTTAAAAAATATTTTACTTAGAGACAAGGTCTTGCTAAGCTGCTTAGGGCCTTGCTAATTTGCTGAGGTGGCTTTGAACTTGGCGATCCTCCCTCCTCAGCCTCCCAGTAGATTTCTGTATTTAATATCTGCTTTATTAATTCTATAGATATCATGAGGACAGGGACCAGGTGTGTTTTGTTACATACTGAAACTTCATCATTGGACAGTCCCTTGCAAGCAGTAGATAAGTAGATAATAAGCAGGTATTGAATAAATGAATGAATGAGTGGATTGCATGAATGACTGAATTGCATGCATAAATGAATAAATAAATAATTCAAAACACAAGCCAATAATTTCAAAGTATAGTCACTAAGGAGTATATATTTAGGAGAAACACAAATATCATTCACACATAACCAGATGAGGATTTAAACACTGATACCCAGGGAAGGAGTAGGTAACTGAATGAACACCAGCTCCTGATTTTCTCATAGTCTTTTCTAACAAGAAGCATGCCAAGAAGTGCTGAGTGATGAAGGTCAGATTTGTTATTTACAAAGCTGCCTGCATTTTCCAGCTGTATTTCAGGTCAGGACTGGCAAGATAACTGGATACCCAGGAGAGTTCTTCTTTGATTCCCATAAATGAATGTTCTAAAAGAAACATACTGGTGAAAGACACAGCCTTCAGACCCTGGAAGGAGCATAATACAGGGCTGGCCTGAGGGAGGGACAAAGAATCAATAGCTTTAACTGTGAATGAAACCTGCCTCTTTAGAGCTAATGTTGGCAGAGGGGAACCCTCGGGGGCACTGATGTTGGCACTGTCTCCATCAATTTCCTCTGGCTCTGCTTGATAGCAGATAACAGCAGGGCTTGGGGACACAGAGGATTTGGCTGAGCCAGGGAGAGGGAACCAGGGAAGCCCAGCTGGCTTGCAGAGATGATTCTCTCTGCTTAATTCCCTCCTCTCGGCCATAGGAAGCCCATGGGGCATCTACCAGGCAAGAGCCTGACCCTGGGAACATTAATTATATTCCTGAATTGAAATTAGAGCTTAAGACATGAGCTTTCTCTTCATCAGCTATTGTATTCTACTACATAAGGGAACAGAAATTAAAAGATTTTCAAAATTAAGATCCCACCAATGAGGCAGATGCCTCTCCAGTAAAGAGAGGAACCTAGGCATAGTCCTTTCTCGGTTCACCGGCTAATGATAGGAGTTTAATCCCAAACTTTTTCCTGCTCACAATGGTCCAGTGTTCTTTCCAAGATAAAGAAAATGGTGTCCTATGACAGGATCCATTAATCAAAATCAATAGCCGTAAAAGCAATTTTTTGTATTTGAGTTAAGGGAGGAGAAACCATCTGGAAAGAGAAACCTGACTTTTCAGCAAGGAAACACCCTCAGTCCTGACCTAAACTAAATTATCCCCTCAGCAGGAGAGCTGGGACTTTTTCTGTTTTTGTTTTTGTTTGGTTTTTAAACAGTGATGTCATCTAACCCGTTAGCCACTGATACAGTCTTATTGTTTGGGGTTTTTTGTTTGTTTGTTTAAATTGTAGACAATTACTTTAGATACCTGGCTTTCCTTCTTAACTTTAATTATGGCTTCATTCTAAAATCATACAGTTGAGAACAGTCGATTATCTCCTCTTGGTCCATCTTAGGTAAATAAAAATTCTCCATGTCCAGGTCAGTCTCATCACTCTATAATAATGACTAGGCCCCAATTTGAAATGCAGTGTACATATAATACATATAATACTTATGAGTTTATAGATCTTTCATTTATAGGCTGGTTTATAGATTTTAGTATACACTGGATTTTAGTATAAAACTGCAGAAAATTAATTTAGAATAAGCTTGGCTACAGATTTATAGTCTTTAAAGATAATTTAGGATGGGAGAAACCATTAATTTCATATGAAAGGGAAAACTGCCTTATTTTTCCATTTTCTCAAATGTAATAGGAAAAATAAGGCCTAATTATAAATCAAAATTTCCTCACTTTACTATTTGTAGAACAAAAATTATTACTATTCATGCAACGTCAGTGTAGTTCTGTGCCAATATCTCCATTGGGTTCTTCTGATGTATTGCAGCGGCATGGAGACTAAAACTCAGAGAAAGTCCACCTGGTCTCAATCCGGGAGACCCAGACATCTGCCTCACCAAAGCTGAGATTTGTTGAGCTGAAGTTCTGCCTGTGATCCTTGCTGGAAAGCAAGGAAATTAAAGCTCTACTTGGCTTAAGTACGGGATTGAAAAAAAACTGACTTCAGTCATTGCTCATTCTCTGTTGAGTCCCCAGGACAGCATTGTTTAAATGCAGAGAAGCAGCTCTCATGGCCTAGAAGAGGGTCAGATAGCCCAGTGCTGAAGCTGCTTGAGAACTGGGCAGGCCTGGGTTCAAACACCAGGTGCACAACTCCTTAGCTGTGTAACCTCGCACAGGTATTTCTCTTTGAGTTTCAGTTTCTGCATTTGAAATCTAATTTAAAGGATTAAAATAATGTATGCAGGGGCTGGGGTTATGGCGCAGTGGTAGCGTGCTACTGTGTTCGATCCTCAGCACCACATTAAAATAAAAAATAAAGATATTCTGTCTGCCTACAACTAAAAAATAAATATTTTAAAAAAATAATGTATGCAAAGCCCTTGGAACACAACAGATATTCCATGATTGTTACTTTGAATATATTTGATTTTTATTACATTGACAAGTACCACAAAAAATAGAAAATAGTTTCTAGAAACATAAAGACCGGAAAGTCATTAATATTAGACATTAAATGGTAGCCTTAGTGCATTTTTTTTTTTTAAGGAACTGTGGTTGTCTGGCAATGCTAGCAACGACTGCTTTAAATATTAATACTAATCTTGTGATGCTCTATGTTACAGAATCTGGAGAAATTATCATTTGTTCATGTGCTAAAATTGGCAAGATTTGCACCTTAAGAAAAGATCTGCCTTTATCTGTAGGGTCTCCTACCTATCTGTCTAAAAAGATAAGTGGATGCCAGCTTAGGAACCAGCTTCCTCAATAAGATTCCTAAAGCACAAGAAGTAAAATCAAGAATCCATAAATGAGACAGTATTAAACTAAGAAGCTTCTTCTTTGCAAAGAAAGCAATCAAGAACGTGAACAAAGAGCCTATAGAATGGGAGAAAATCTTTACCACCAGCACCTCAGAAAGAACATTAATCTCCAGGACATACAAAGAACTCAGGAAACTTAATGCCAAAAAATCCCCAAATAACCCAATCAATAAGTGAACCAAGGAACTGAAGAGGCACTTCACAGAAGAAAAAATATGAATGGTCAAAAAGTATATGAAAAACTGTTTAGCATTTCTAACAATTAGAGAAATACAAATCAAAACTACAATGAGATTTCTAACAATTAGAGAAATACAAATCAAAACTACACCTCACTCCAGTCAGAATGACAATTATCAAGAATATAAACAACAATAAATATTGGTGAGGATGTGTGGGAAAAGGTTCACTTACACATTGCTGCAAATTGGCGCAACCCCTTTGGAAAGTAGTATGGAGATTCTTCAGAAAACTTGCAATGGAACCACATTTGACCCAGTTATCCCACTCCTTGGTTTATACCCAAAGGACTTAAAATCAGCATACTATAGTGATGCAGCCATTTCAAAGTTTATAGCACCTTAATCCATAATAGCTAAACTATGGAACCAACCTAAGTGCCCTACAACAGATGAATGGATAAAGAAAACATGGTATATATATACATTGAAATATTACTCAGCCATATAAAGAATGAAATTACAGCATTTTCTGGTAAATGGATGGAACTGGAGAATAACATGCTAAATGAAATAAGCCAGTCCCCAAAATCCAAAGCAGAACATTCTCTCTGATATTTGGATGCCAATACAACAAGGGAGGGGAAGAGTAGAAGTTCATTAGACTAGATAAAGAGGAATGAAGGGAAGGGTGGGGATGGGAATAGAAAAGTTAGTAGAATGAATTAGACAAATCTTTCCTATCCTTATAGATGAGTACACAACCAATGAAACTCCGCATCATATACAACCACAACAATAGGATCCTAATTGGAGTAAATCGTACTTATTCTATTTATGTATAAAATGTCAAAATATACACTACTATCATGTATATCTGGAAAGAACAAGTTTAAAAAAAAAAGGTGACCTTCCCTACAGCACTTTCAGAATTTCACTCATTTATTTACACATACATGAATCCATTCAGCAAATATTTATACTTTTAATGAGAAAAGAGCCTGAAATTGCCTGATCTATAAGTACTACAAGAAAACTTTTCTAGAGGAAAGTAATTTCTAAGGGTAATTGTTTTATTATTTGTTTTAGGAATTTTATTTATTATCATTATCATATAATAAGAACTTAGTCATTGAAGGAAGCATTAGAAATACAGATTTTTAAAAATAATCCCACTGTTCAATATAGCAGTTAATAACAATAGTAAACTTAGACTTTAGTCACTATGTATTTATAAATATATTAATTTTTAAAATGACTGTATAGTTTGACAATTGTCATTTTATCTTAAAAATACATCCTTATTAGTACTTCAGTCACAATTAACAGGACACTCAACACCATATGGATTGAAAGAGGGAATTTGTTAGGTCTTCTAATTGAAAGATTGATAGACTGAAACATGGTTTCATTCAGAGTAGTTTAACACATTAGACAACTCCTATGCATCTATTGTGAAGGGGAAAATAAATGTCCACCATGTAATAAAATTTTACAGCTGACTGAAAATAACTATCTTTACATACCAACAAATATGTACCTTCTATTTTTAGACACACCATAATTTATTTAACCAGTATTCTATTGTTGAACATTTGTAGTTCACATACAATAGTAACTTTAAAAAAAGGTTCAATAACCAGCTGATTAACTTTGGGAAAGTTTTTTTTTAAATTTATAAATGAAGATAATAAAGACAGGGCTCAGTGGCACAGACCAGAATTCCAGAGACTTGAAAGGCTGAAGCAGGAGGATCACAAGTTCTAGGCTGGCTTTGGCAACTTAGTGAGACCCTGTCTCGAAATAAAAAATAAAAAGGGCTGAAGATGTAACATAGTGGTAAAGTAACCCTGGGTTCCATCCTCAGTATAGAGAAAACCATTAAAATAAAATAACAGTAATGTAGCCTGCCTTATAGAATTGAAGTTTGGAATTAATTGTGTAAATTATACATAGAAGTTCCTAACATACAGTAATTATGTTATTGTTGTTGTTGTTATTACTATTATTATTATTATCATCATTACTAATTACTGAATGACAAAGTAAAAATATATTCCCATGTGATGTGAAAAATTAGTTTTCTATTCTTCATTTCTATAAGCTTAGATTTAGCATCTCTATTTCTGTTATCCTATTATTTTTTATTTTACTACTTTTTCTTAGAATACTTTTACATTTGTATTCTGTGTTGTTATAGTTGTGCATGTGTGTGTTTAAACTGTTTTAATGTTAACAATAAGCCACACTATAACATGATGTATCTATCTAGCCTCTCATATTATTTTTTAACTCATAGTATACACTTAATGCAAATCAAAAATACACAGAGATACCATCTCACTCCTGTTAGAGTGGCAATCATCAAGAATTCAAATAACAATAAATGTTGTGAGGGTGTGGAGGTGGGGTGGGAGAAGGCCTCTTATACACTGTTAGAATGTAAATTAGTACAGCCACTGTGTATATCAGTATGGCGGTTCATCAAAAAGCTAAAAATAGAACCACCATATGATCCAGCTATACCACTCTTTGGTATTTATCCAAAAGAATTAAAGTCAACATACTTTACAGATACATGCATATCCATGTTAATTGGAGAACGATTTACAAAAGCCAAGCTATGGTACCAGCCTTGGTTCCTGTCGACAGATGAATGGATACAGAAAATGTAATCTATCTACACAATAAAATTTTATTCAGTCATAAAGAACATGAAGAATGAAACTGTGCCATTTGCAGGGGTGTGGATGAAACTGGAAACCATAATTATGAGTGAAATAAGTCAGACTCAGAAAACTGTCAAAAGTTTTCTGTCATATTTGAAAGCCAGAGAGAAACGGGAGCAAAAGAGATGCCATGAAAGTAGAAAACCGTTATGGTAGAGAATGGGGACCAGAAGGGAGGGAGGAAGAAAGAGTTGGAAAGAATTGGGAAGTGAAACCCATCAAATTATGTTTCTATGAATGTGTAAATATGCCACAATGAAACCCACCATCTTGTATATTTACAATATACCAATAAAAAGTATCCTTAAGAAATGTGTTTCAAGAAAATACATTGTGTTTTATTCTTTCTGTCTACTCAAATCTGAATATTCATTTTTTATTCCTTTACACATAAAGCACAAGTGGACCAAGTATGAAATTCTTGACTTGTAATTGTCTTCCTTCAAAGTCCTGTAGATGTTACTCTATTACTATTGTTGTTTTAATATTCTGTTTCACAGATTGAGACTATTTAAATTTTTTTACATTTATAAACAAACTATATTCTTTGAACCCCATATGGTTTTAATTTATCCTTTTGCCAAAATCATTCAGGTGTAAGTTTTCTTCATTGGCATCACCAAGAGTATGGTGATCTCATTCTACATGCGCCTTGCTAAGAAAAATGTTCTTCTATGATATCTCTAATTGTTTATCTTATTTCATTTGATTTTTTGGCACATAATTTTCCATGTGCTAGTTTTCTGTCCTTCCTATTCTATAGTATTCATTGGATCTGATAGTGTTACAGTTCGTATCTGAGGTGTCTCTCAAAATCTCCTAAGTTGGTTTTCTTGGCCTTCTGCCTTTCATTGTGTCAGGCCAGCAAGGGGCATCTTCAGGAGACTGGTGGATAGAAAAAGTTAGATGTTTATTTCCTGGGAAAAGGCTTGGCAGTACCTGATTGTTCTACTTCTAGCCAGAGCTTCTAGCAGGTAATCTTCTATTGCTTTTTCTAAATTTCAGTATTGGGTACTCTCTTTTACCCCTTATGTCCTGAGAGTGGCAACTCATTTCCTCTATCACTAGTTCCAGAGTCACTATATTTGATCATCTATTTCCTGCCAGAACCTTTACTCATTTACTAACATCATCATTTTTCTCTCATTTTCTTCATATTTTTTCTTTATCTTCACTGTAAAAAAAAAAGTTTCTTAGTTTTGTCCATGAAAAGTAACTCTTTCATGTCTTTAGTTTAGACATTAATTTTACTGCTGTATTTTTCAATATTCTTGCCTTCCTTGCTCAGGCAGTAGTAGGCTATAATGATCAGGAGTACAGATACTCCAATGATGATAAGGTTATGTCCCAATAAACCTAATATAAGTTGAAAATATCACAGGTTGAAAATGCATTTCACATATCTAATACACCAAATATCATACATCAAATGCTCAGAACATTCACACTAGCCTACAGTTAAGCAAAATCATCTAACGTAAAGCCTATTTTATAATGAAGTGTTGCATATTTTATTCCTATGTGATTTACTTAATGTTGAACTGGAAATGAAAAACAGAATGGTTATAAGGATACCTTGGTATATTGTAAAGTCAAAAAATTATTAGCTTGAACAAATGTAACCAAGGGACCATATATAGAGGTTTTCTTGGTTTAAATGCCAACTCCATCATGGGCTAGCTATATACAAGTTAACTGAACCTCTCTGGGCCTCTGCTGTCCTCAACTGAAAAACAGGAAAAATAATACTTATCTGCTTTCTTTGTTATGCACATTAATTGATTAGAAGGAGTAAACTACTTAGAACTGTGCCAAGCACAGAGTAAATACAATGTAACTATTTGTATCACTGTTATGAGTTGCAGGCTGGGGGGATTTTCCCTCAGTCTTACTTCTCTGTAATTAAACTCAAGTATCTAAAACCTTAATAGTGCATCTTTCGTCACTATTGGTTTTTGATGTTGTGACTGTTTCGTTTCCTCTTTGTCTTCTGACATACTTTACGGAAAGGTATTGAGAAACTTGGGAATCTTCAGACCTTGGAATAAGCAAAACTCACCAATCAGCCATGAATCTGATCTGTAGTTTTTGGACACTTTGTTGAATTGTTTCCACTGAAGTAAGTTTGTAATAATTTATAAGTCTTTGTAGACTGAAGCTGAAAAAAACTTAGTATATAAATCCTAACATCACAATGTATAACTTTGGAGGTATTTTATCCTGAAAAAAGAAAAGAGAAAGAAGGAAAAGAGGAAGATGAAGGAGGAGGGGGGGGGAGAGAGAATGGGAAGGGAGATGAGGGGGAGGAGAGGAGGTAGAAAAAAAGAAGGAAGAAGGAAGAAGAACAACCAGGTAGGGTGTTTCTAACAAACTAAACCAAAATTCTTTGTTATGATTTGGATATGAGGTGTTCCCTCAAAGCTCCTATATTAATAAAGGAACATTTGGAGAAAAAAATGAATGGATTGTGAGAGTCATAACCTAATCTGTACATCCAAGTCTGAATGGACTGGGTGGTAACTGTAGGCAAGTGGAGCCTGACTGGAAGAGGTGCTCACTGGGGGTGTGCCCTGGAAGAGTGCATCTTGCCTGTGGTCCCTTCCTCCCTCCTTTCTCTTTGTTTTCTAATCCACTGTGAGCTGAGCAGCTTTCCTCAGCTGGGGCCTTTCCCCCATGATGTTCTGCCTCACCTTGGGCCCAAAGTAATGGAACCAGCTATCTATGAACTGAGACTTCTAAACTGTGAGCCTCAAATAATTTATTTCCTACTCTTAGTATAAGAACACTCTTTTTTTATACCAAATGTGTAAATTCGGTATTAACAGCAACTAATTCTCAGATTCTCTGAGGTCACCAACTGATGCACAGCAATTTAACTCAATCTGGACAGTAACTACCTGGAGGCAGCACAGATCCCACAACTTAAGGACTGTGTCAGATACAAGTCACAAAATCCCAGGTTGTGATATAAACTGACCAATGGCTGTGTGGTGGAGGTACCCACATACCAACTCTTCAGGTTGGATGATTTGCTAGAATGGCTCAGTACTCAGGAAAGCACTTTACTTACTACTTTTTTTTTCCCCCAAATGCACAACTAGCATAGGAAAATTGAAAGGATTCATTATTGGGTATGGGGTTGGTGATTACACATCCTCTCTGGGTGTGCCACTCTCCCAGCACACTTTCCAAAACGTGTTGCTTAGTGTTTTCAAGGAAGCTTCATTGCGTGGGCAGCATAGGTCATATCATTGGCTCATGTTGATCAGGTCAGTCTTTTTCAGCTCCTTCCCTTCTCCCAGGAGGTCTGGAGGTGGGGCTGAAAGTTCCAGGTTCTAACCACATGGTTGACTCCTTTGGCAACCAGCACTACCTTTCTCCTCCTAAAGAGTTACCACATTAGCATAAACTCAGCTATGATTGGAAAGGACTTACTATGAATAAGTCTTTCTTTTATTCTCTTTCCATCCCATCACTCAAAATACTCCAAGAATCTTAGAAGCTCTGTGCCAGAAACTGGAAGCAGACACTAAATAATATTTCCTAGCACGTCACAGGAGAATATGGTACTATATTATTGGAGAAAGGAACAATATCAACATCTGCTTTGGCAAAATATCTCCAGATGACTTGGAACCAAGTTTCAGATCCCACCAGGCTGCCTCCTATTTAATACTACTCAAATGAGCCCCAGACTTTTCACAGGAAATTATAAAGGCAAAAATTATACAAGCTTTGAAAACATTTGAAGTAGCGAATTTTTCCGCCTGTTATTCCTTTCAGTTTGCTCAAAATTTTGTAAAACAGTAAAAAGAAAAAGAATGTAGATGAAAGAATGGCCTCTAACTTGATATTATACATATTTTTTAATCCATGTTTTCAGTTTTGAGTTTCTAACACAGAAGATATTAATTGCATAATAAAAAAGAAAAATATTAGAGCAATATTAAAATATAACCAGTTTGATAAATAATTCCTCCAAGTTATCCACATCAGAGTTTATATTTGATTGTTTGAATTCAACTTTTAAATTCCTTGTTCTTTCTATAGGTACAGATTTGCAATGTAAACTATGATTTAAATTACCTAAATTATAAAAAATTACTATTGAATAAACTGTTGAATTGTTTAACTAATCTTTAATGTACTAAGCTAATGCATTGGTCTATGGCTATGATTGTATTTTAAACAATGTCAGCAATTTAAGTAAAGCTGATAATTGAACACAAATTACATCAATTCAAACACTAAAGAGGAAATAAATTATTTGTACAGTAGTAGTAGTAATTTATTTAAGTTATGTGATAAAATGGTCTCAACTCTAAACAAACAAGAGTTAGTGTGCTACCAAAACAAAGTAATGTGCTCAGCAGGCTGAGGGAGAGGATCTCAAGTTCAAAGCCAGCTTCAGCAACCTAGCAAAGCCCTGAGCAACTCAGCAAGACCCTGTCTCCAAATAAAATATTTAAAAAAGGGCTAGGGATATGACTTAGTGGTAAAGCCCCCTAGGTTCAATCTCTGGTACAAAATAATAATAATAATAATATCAATAATGCTAAAGAAATTTAGGATACAATCATGTGTATGTGCTAAGTTTGGCAGATCTACCTAACAAGTAATAGAGTTTTGACTATTGTCTAACTTTTGTAATTTAATATTAAGAGCCAACTTGAGAAATATTTTAATAAACCAGGAAATGAACAAATCTCTTCCTGATTGTGGCAGGGCAGACAAAAGCTTAGCAACAACTCAGAGAAGCATTCTGCTTTTAGTGGTATGCTTAAGTGTCTGCAAAGAACCAATATCAGTACTACATACAGAATGTGGGTGTCTCTGTGTGTGTTTTTCCTCCAGTGCAAAGCACAAATATTGTACTAAAACTGAAGAATATAGAGGACCACACATATGAATGAAAGCAATTTCAGAGACTAAAATAAAACTAATTGTGTGTAGATTTCTTTCTGGAAATGTGTGCTTTGAAGAAGATGATGGCAAAGCCAGGAACTTTCATGTGTGAGGAGATACAAGGATAAGCATGCCTTTAGCAAGAAGGCCAGCATAAACTATGCAGTAAATTTCCCTTCCAAATGGGTGGAAGAGCAGGTTTTTTTGTTCCGGAGGTTACCCATACAGGAAGCAATTGTGTTTCTGAAGATGAAAGCCTGCCAGAGGTCCTGGGAACCAGCCAAGAACCACTAACATCCCTGACAGGATGTGATGGATGATTTAAAAAAATGTAATGAAGAGATATAATCTTTGGGTGAGTCAATTGATTTTTTATAAAGAAATATTTAAAATATAAAACCTGAATAAAATTTTCAGCATTCTAATTTCTAAGAAGAAGGAAATTTTTCCACAGTATTCACTGCCTACCTAATCTAAAGCAATACGGAGTCACTAAAAAATATAGGTACCTTTGAAGTCATATTTTAAAATAAGATGCAACAAATTTTAAGTGCAAGTTTAGAAAATTTTATGTGTCAGAAAGAGACCCAGGTAGTAGTTTATACTACCTTAATAAATAGTTTAATAAATGTGTTAGGTGATTTTTGTAAAAACAGAAATTTCAACTTTCTATGTGTCATAATTTTACACAATCTTATTTCTAAAATTCAGTTTCAACAAATGAAAACACAAAATAATTGACATTTATGATGTCTCGTCTTGTGCTTTAAATACACCAATCCCCTGAGTAGCCATTTCAGTGTTAAGGAGGTATTATATAACATCTTGTTCCAAAATGTATCCCTTTTCCTTCCCTGTGAAAGCAAACTAACCTTTGTTTTTATTGTTGTAAAATATACAAACATAAAACTTAACATGGCAACATTTTAAAATATACTATTTAATATTCACAATAATATAAATTTGTAATATCCATGAGCACTACCGTTTCTGGAGCTTTTACATCATTCCAAAGAGAAACTCTGTATGCATGAAGCAATAGCTCCCCGTTGTCCCCCAGCCGCTGGTACAGTCAAGTCTGCTCTCTATAAATTTGACTATTTTAGGTACCTCATATAAGTAGAATCATCTAATATTTGCAATTTTATATTTAAGTTATGTCAACTGGCATAATGAATTCCACACTCACCACATTTTAGTATATATCAGAATTTCATTCTTTTTAAGGTTGAATAATATTCCATTTTATGGATATGTCATGTTTCTGTTTATTCATCTGTTAGACATTTGAATTATTTCTACCCTTTGCTATTGGTAGAGATAATAATGCTGATATGAACATTGTACAATATCTGAGTTCCTGCTTTCATTTTCTTCAGGCATATAACTAAAAGTGGAATAGCTGGATCATATGGCAATTCTGTTTAACTTTCTTAGGAATCAGAAAACTGTTTTCCACAGAGGATGCACCATTTTACATTCCCACCAGCACAAGGGTTCTAGTTTTTCTACTTCTTCACCAACACTTATTCTTTTCCCTTTTTTCTTCTCTCTGGCCCTCCCTAACCCTCCCTTTCCTCATTCTTTCTCTTCCCTCTTTTAAAAAAAATAACCATCTTAATGAGCATGAAGTGGTTTGTCCTCATAGTTTTGATTTCCATTTTCCTGATGGTTCGTGATGTTGAATATCTTTTTATATGCTGTTGGCCATCTGTATATCTTTTTCAGAGAAATATCTATTCAGATGCTCGGTCCAGTTCTCCGGGTTTGTTTTTAATATTCTAGAGATTAATCTCTTATCAGATATATGCTTGTAGACTGTATTTTCACTTTCTTGATGGCATCCATTGATGACAGTTTTAAAGTATGAGTAAAGCCATAGGTTTTTTTTTCCTTTTATTGTTTGTGCTTTTGCTGTGATATCTAAGAAATCATTGCAAAATTCAATATTATGAAGATATTACAGAAAGTTTTTTCTAAAATTTTTATACTTTAAGCCTATGTTAAAGTCTTTGACCTATTTTGAGTTAATTTTCAATATGGTAATGTGAAGGTCCAACTGGTTTGTTTTACATGTGAATATCTAGTATTTCTAGCACCATATGTTGAAAAGACTGTCCTTTCCTTTTTGAATCTTCTTTACACTTTTGTCAAAAGCCAATTGGCCATATGCATGAGGGCTTATTTCTGGGCTCTCTATTCTATTCCACTGGTTTGTTTGTTTGTTTAAAATTATGCCAGTGCCACACTGTTTTGATTACTGGAGGCATATAGTGAATTTTGAAACCAGAAACTTAAGTCATACAACATAGTCCTCTCTATCCAAGTTTGTCTTGCCTATTCCTGGACACTTCACATGTCATACGAGTTCTAGGATGAATTTTTGTAGTTCTGCAGATGACACTCTTGGGATTTTGAAAGGAAGTTTATTGAATCTGAAGATTGCTTTGGAAAATGTTATCATTATAACAATATTGTCTTCCAATCTGTGAACATGAATGTATTTTCATCTATTTATATTTTCTTTTATTTATTTCAACAATCTTTTTATTTTTCACTCTACTAGTCTATTACTCGCTTGGTGAAATATATTCTTAAGTACTTTATTCTTTCTGTTGCTATTGTAAATGGGATTGTTCATTTCATATTCAGATCATTCATTTTTAGTGACTAGAAATTTATCTGGTTTTTATCTATTGATTTTGTATTCTGCAACTTTGCTGAATTGATTTGTTAGTTATAATGGTTGTGTGTGTTGGTATTTGTGTGTGTGTATATGTAAGTAATCCTTAGGGTTTTTTATATATGCCAGCACCACACAAAAATTTGTGAACAAACTTTACTTCTTTTCCAATTTCTTTATTTTTCTTGCCTCATTTTTCTGGTTAGAACTTTGAGTACTGTGTTGAATAGAAATGACAAAAGTGGAGATCTGTGCCCTATTTCTGCTTTTAAGGGAAAGCTCTGGTCTTTCACCATTGAGCATGATGTGAATTGTGACAACCCAACTTTTGACTAACTTCATGCTCTATCAGAGAACTGAGAAATCAATTTGATCTAAGTCAAATAATAATAATTGTGATAAACATATTTACATGTGTTTACCATTTTATGCCATTTATTCAACACACAGATTGGTTTTACACTACTATGTTAAATGATTTATGAGAGAAGGTCTCTTGTTACTATAGTTGAGATCACAAAATAAAATATTAACCATTAAATACAACTCAAGCAACATTTTTTGTTTTTTTGTAATTGGTACATATTGTTGTACAGAATAGTGTTTTATTGTGGCATGTTCATATCAAGTACAATTTTTAGAGTCTTATCTGATTTGATTATCTAACTCTAATGCCAAAAGCTTAAACCATTTTTTTACCAGAAAGAATCAAGATGAATTTCTTATTCATGTCAGCACTGTTAGAAATGGAGTAAGACAAAAATCAGCCTAGGCTACAGTCTTAACATATTTTTCATAGATATTACCTAGTGAATTCCCAGATGGAAGAGCTAATGATAAGAATAGTTTTCTGTGTAAACAATGGAAGAATTACCTAGCTAAGGGGACATGCATTACCAGGAGGCCAGGCACTGAGTAAGCATGTGTCATGTTATAGCTCTTAATTGTTTACCCATTCACTCATTCAATTATCCCTTTATTCAATCAAAAATTATTGGGCATCTTCTAGGTTCCAGGCACTGAATAGGTACCAAGAAAACATGCTTGGTCAAAAAATCAAAGATGCAAATGTAAAATGACAGCTGTGATGAGTGCTAAGGAAGAGCACAAGTGCTATGAGACATCTGGTGGCAAAGTGGCACTGTTGGAGTGTTTAGAAAAGTTTTCCTGGGATGGTGCTCATCACGTTAAGATCTAAAAGAAGCTAAAATATCTGTGAGTGTGCACTATCATGTCAACCTCTTAGAAGACAGAATTGAGTGTCCATCTAGCAATGGAGAAGGGGGTAAGCCAGGATTTGAGGCTGTGTCCCAGTGGTTTTTACAATTCAATGTGTATCCACCACACCAAGTGACCCTATGAATCTTCTTGTTACATGTTCTTGCTGTGTTGGAATTGTCTTCCAAATTAGACTGAAATGTCCTAAAGAGAAGAAACAGTAGATTATATGACACATGTCTCCAGAGTCAGTATCTAAAAGTTGACTAAATGATAAATTACATGTTCAGTACAGTTTTGTTAATTTGAAAATGCTTTTTTTTTTTTAGAGGGAGGGGATTTTGGAGAATTCTTATATTTTAAAATGTTTGCAAGAGTTTGAACTGATGCTGTTTTCTTATAAAAGTATTTATATCAAATTCACTTTACTGAAACTAGAGCTGCACTTAAGTTTGTATTATTCTTTAAAAATGACCTTTGTGGCCAATAACCCCCCTCTTTGATTGGCTGAGACAAAAGTCAAAATTTAGTCTATTTTAAAGCAATTACAGTTCTGTATGATATAGACCTTGATTTAATTTCTTTTTCTTTATTTTATTCGCATATTTATTTTATTATCTTACTTTGTATATGACTTCAGTTGCTTCTCATCTTTCTTGGACTATAGCAAAGTATAAAGAATAATATCTTAGAAGACCTTACAAAGGAATTTAGATTTAGAGAACTGAGCTGTCATAAAAATAGTTTGTTATTATCCTGTTTTTTAAACTTTAATTTTCTTATCTGGAAAAATGTTAAGAACTACTTTTTGGAAAAAAATAAAAGAGAAAAGGACAGTTGAAGGAGATGTGAGTTGCTGGAGCTGTCCACACAGTTAATGGTTGGATCTTGATGGTGATGGTGGTGGTGGTGATGAAGTGAGTTACAGGATAATTGGGATTATGTAGTCTATGGGACCTTTGTCCCAACAGTAAATGGTTCTGTCATCTGGTTCCTGATTCACTGCCAAGTGCCAAAATTGAATGGGTAAAATATAATAAAAAATGACATGTATGGATATTATGATTGGTGAATAAGAAAAGTGAAGGTGGGGGGGAAAAAAAAAAAGAAGCCAAGCTGCAATCCTGGGAAAGGGGGAGTGAGAGACAGGGTAGGCATTTCATGAGGCTGGTGTCATATAGGGCTTTGCTTTCTATGTCTTATTTTCCTCAAAGGAGAATGCACTCTGATTAATTAATTTTCATAGTCCATGCCTATAGAGCAAGTTTTGTGACTAGGATTTCTACATCTCAGAAATTCACTTGTTGCACTATTATTACAACTGTGTAATGAGAGTCCAAAACTTATTGTCCCTAAAATCTCCAGGCAGGTTTAAATTTCAAACTGAAAATTACCAATTTTTTTTTTTTTTTTTTTGGTACCGGGGATTGAACTCAGGGGCACTTGACCCCTGAGCCACATCCCCAGCCCTATTTTGTGTTTTATGTAGAGACAGGGTCTCACTGAGTTGCTTAGTGCCTCGCCCTTGCTGAGGCTGGCTTTGAACTCGCGATTCTCCTGTCTCAGCCTCCCTAAGTGCTGGGATTACAAGTGTGAGCCACCGCGCCCGGCTTGAAAATTACCAATTTTTAAAACTGCACAAACCCACCATCTTGCACTATAGATATGTAACTAGGTATAAAAACAAAAACTTTGGGTAGGGGGAACTAACTAGAGTTAGTTTCTAGGCTGATGATAGATAGTTAGTTTCTAGGCTGGACTCCTAAACAATAGGAAGATTTTAAATGCATGTGTGTTGTTAATGCAAAGGAATTCTCTTAGACTCACTCAAAAACCACAGGGCATCTTATTAGATTGAAATAGATTAAAATTTGAGTTTTGTGCAAATAATTCTGAGCTAATTTCACCATCTAGTTTTATACAGAGATATGGACATCTGACAGGAAGAAAAAGAGCACTTTCTTTATAGGTATTTTATATTGGTGTGTGAGCAAACAGCCCGTACCTCAAAGATTAACCTTGATTCATTAAGAAGCACATTCAGAATAATCCCCTAAGAAAGGGAAAATGTCACGTGATGGTCTCCCTCAAATCTCACGTGATGGTCTCCCTCAAATCAAGTTGCTCATAAAAGCAAAAGGGCAAAGGAGATAGAAAAGAAAAGGTAGGTAAATCAACTCAAGAAAATTCCTCTACAATATTTATTTATCCACTGATAGAATAGTATTTAGTAAACATGTGTGAAATATACTGTAGAGGAAAACAAAGAAGAGTACAGCCAGCAATGTGAAGTAGGGATACAATCAGCACTGTAGGATTTAATTTTAGAAATTACTTGAATAATTTTCATAAGGTTTTTCAGGTCTGTGTTACTCTTTACTTTGGTCACCATGAGAAGATAGTACTGGAAATCCTCAGAATTCATTTCCGTCCCTGAAATACTATACTATATTATACAGTATACTGCTACACGATAGTATACTATAGTATAGCTCAATGAGTCTTAATCACATTATGAATAAATGCTTTTTTTTCAATTTTTATCCATATGTACTTCATTCATTGCTAAAACATGTTTTTTGTTTTATAAAGAAGGCTCATGATTTAAGTGTACAATAATTCTTCACTTTTTATTGAACCAATACATATTGGGAATCATTACATAGTAATCCTGTATTAGGTGCTGGAATATAACACTAAGTCTCATCGATTTTACACTTAGGTGGTCTTTATCATAATCCACCTGAGATATTTTGAAAGATCTCACAAAAGAATTAAAGGAATTCAGATGTACAGACTGAATCCTTGAGAATTTAATTTTAATCCTTTAAATAATACAGTTTTAATTTCTATGATGTTTGTTTGCCTCAGCAGTACACTATGGGAATGTTACCAGGAAAAGAAAAATCATGGTGGGTTATACATAGAAATAGAAGCAGCTACATTGGGTTAAAAGAACAGAGCCATGAGACGGTGAGAAAAAAGCAGGGAGGATGAAAAATTATAGATAAGCTAGCCAGAAGAAAAGTCACTACTGTGTAATTATCTGTTACTTAAGGATGTGGTCCTTGTGGTTTCGGGTAGACTTGTTCAAGGCATGTTTGTCTGAGGGTTGGCTGGGGTTGTAGGTGGTGATGGGAAGACAAAGAAAGATAAATCTCCTTTGGGAACATTTGTGGACTGAATTGAATTGTTAAGTCTTCCAGTTCCTAATGCTCTCCATCATCTTCTGGACTCTCTTGTTGGCAGCTATAGAAGTTACACACATTTATGAAGAAACAAGCACACAAACAGAAAGAAAAAGCCCTGGTGATATTTTCCCAGGAGAACAATGGGAGAATGCTCCCAGCCAAGGATGTAGCTTCCCCCTGGGCTGGAAGGCACCTTGCTTTGAGAAGCTTCCCTAGCCTCTCCTCCCAACATGGGGGAGTCTGTTCTTAGACTCCAACGCTTCCAACAAAGAAGTTCCATCAAAGACAGACTCTCAGTCTTTCCCATGGGCAGTTTTTCTTTAGAGCAAATGTATTTTATATTTTCTGTTAGCTTTTATTATTTATTTACTCAGGAAGAGCTTCGCTCATACTCTCTCAGAGCTGAATAGTGACAACTGAGTGACAAAGCTAAATTCCATGAGCCATCTTTGAAAAATAAAACTTGTTACTTCATTTTCTTACCTCTAAATCAAATGGATTCCCTGAAGGCAGTAATGAGGATACTCCTTCTATTAGAATATTCTCATTTGGCTAGAGCTAGTTCTATTATAAGGTGCACTCTGGATCCTTCCAGTTCCTGTTATATGTGACAGGTCTGATTCTGTCAGGCTTTGTGTTGATAAACCCTCGAAGAGTTTTTGGAATGCAAGTTCCTGCTCTCCTGAACACCTCCCTCCTCACTGCCACCCCACCCTAGAATTGAATATATTTTCTTAAACATAATTACTTGCTTTTTTCATGTATTCACTTGGGGTCATATTAAAAATGTCCTAGATTCTTTTCTTATTTTCTCAAATACAGTTAATTATGCTCTATATTCTCTATTTATAGTTTTTAATGCCCCTCCCTTTCCAACTACTATGTGTAACTAGCCCATGTTCTTACTGAGTTTTCAGATCTTGACTTCAGATAAGCACAGCCATGGTTTGATCTCTCCCTTTTTGCTGAAGCAAGCTAATATTAGTAGGGAGAATAAAAGTGTTTTGCTGTTCACTTAACAAGCCCATACTTATGGAAGGTCTGATATGTCCTAGGAATCAGGCCAGATACTTGGTTATACTAGAAAAAAAGGCAGATTTGTCCTCCTTGCACTGTGACATGGCTCATGGCACAGGAAGCCCCATAGATCCAGGTAACAGGAACATCTAACACAATCTGTAGGGTCAGTGGGATAAATATCTGAATTAGCAAGACCGAAGTTGGAATTTGAAGCATCAGGATGAGTTTTCCAGGTAACCAAGGCCAACCATGGGAAGAGAAGTGTTTTTGGCAGAAGAAACAGCATACATGGAGTTCAGAAGTGAGAGAGCACAGTGACAGGATCTTGCTTTGTCTCTGTCTTCTTAATTTTCCTTAAAACTCAAGGAATGTGGAAGAATATACATTAATATTTTACTATGTTAAAAAAGTATATATCTTGTAAATGTACTATTACCTCAATATCCTTTTTCATGGAATAATTCTATAAGGCTAGGGATCAGATTATGATCCATTTGGAAACTTCATTTGTATGACCTAGTGATCCATGAGCCTTGAAAATCAAAAACTTAAGAGAATCTCAAGATGTTCCTACAACTGGAGCCAAAACCACAAGGAGCAGAAGGGAACCTACCAGTGGGAAGAGGAAGAATGTGGTAAGAGATAAGGCTGAACTGGCATACGAGGAGCAGATGGCGAACACGGCAAACCCTGTAAAGATGTTTGCACGTGATTTGTAAGAACAATGGGAAGCCACAGTTTTAAACAAATTTTTGGTGTTTTACCTGAAAAAGTAGCAGGGATTTTATTCCTCCATCCCTTCCCCAGTCACATCCTTTGCTCTCTATTAAACAGCGATAAAAATGAATTAACGTGATACTTTGTCCAATCCCAGTTGTGTGAGAAACAACTTCATTGATAATTCTAGAGTGCTTTGATGAGAGCAAAGCTATATTTAAATTATCATAAAAAAAGATGTTCTCAGCATCTAATTGTGGAATTCACTTAAGAGAGTAAGTACAAAACACGGAGCCATCTGGGGTGCACTCTCTGGGAACTCATCATTTACCGATTTGCCGGTGGTCTTCCACAGACTGCCGTCATTCCTCTGCCTTTCCCCTACCTGTTCCATCTCATTAGGGAACTGGAAATCCAGCCCAGTTTTCCTTTTGATTGATGTCAAGAGATGCTAAAGAAGGTGTTGCAAAATTCTAACCTGAAATTGTCTTCCACCTTGCCAGGACCTCAGAGAAATGGCAAAATTGCTTTGACATGAAAGAGATAACTGAGAGGTTATGGTTTTTCTTGTTTGACAGTTTCATTTCAGGACCTTGCTTTGCCAACCACATCTAGATCTATGCAGCTGAAAGACAGACTTCAAAAAAATCCTGAATGTGTCTTTAAGAATAGAGGATAGCAAGGTGCCCATTTATTGATAATTAAGTCACCATTAAAGGAATTCCCCCACCATCTTCTATCTAAAGCTTCAGAAAGGATGACTAGTTCTTGCCTGAAGTGGATTTAACAGATCCTAGGGTGAGCATTAGTAAAGTCTCCCACAGAAAATGACTTGGTATGCAATGGAAAGAAAGCTGACATTCACATGGTTACTTACCAAGGAATTGAGGATTTGGATTTGAATGTCTGAATTCTGTTCCTTAAGACAGCTCAGCTGTTACTCCTATTTTGCTTTTAAAATTAATCAGTCCTATTTTTTAAATCAATGTCCTCTTTTTTATATCAATATATGCTCAGGCTGTAGCATTTGTGCCTTTATTGAGAAAACATGTCACTCATTTTCTTATTGATTATGAAAATTAATACCTTCCTGCTTCCATTCATGGTATTGAGGGAACATCTGAGCCTTGTCCTTTTTAATCCTAGGAAAATATGAATTTGCATTCGAAGGACAAAGAAACACATTTCTTAATGGACAGAATCAGACTTCAGTAGTATCCCCTTATTCACAGTATTACTTTCTGCCATTTCAATTATCTGTGGCCAGCCAGAGTTTAAGAATAATAAACAGAAATTTCTAGAAATAAATTGTAAGCCTTATGTGTCATTCTGAATAATATGTTGAAATCTTGTGCTATCCTGCTCCACTCCAAAAGGAATATGAATTATTCCTGTGTACAGCACATCTACCCTGGATGTATCACCTGCCTTTGGTCAGTTGGTGGCCATTTTGGTTTTCAGATTGACTATCAAGGTATTACAGTACTTGTTCCAAGTAACACAAACAATACTTGACAATGACCCCAGAGTGCAGGAGTAGTGATGCTAGCAATTTTACTACAGTATATTGTTATAATTATTCTCTTTTATTATTGTTGTTGATCTCTTATTCTGCTTAATTTGTAAATATTATCATAGCTTATAATGTACACATCATTTTGTGTGTGTGTGTGTGTGTGTGTGTGTGTGTATTTCAGCACTATCAATGGTTTCAGGTATCAACTGGGGGTCTTGGAATGTATCCCTATAGATAAAAAAGGACTACTGTATTTATTATTCTCCATAGAATTTCAGTGGAAAGAATATATCAAGAGAGTAAAATGTGATCTCATCTTATTTGTCCTATAATACTGCAAAGAATCTGAGACTTGGCATGGACAGAGAACATCAACAATAATAATAACAAAGAGAGGAAAAGAACTCTCTATTTATATATCCCACATTATCATCACTTAAAATTTTGATTTTAATTATATTTACATTTCTCACCAATTAGACAGTCCTTAATAAATGCAAGTACAGGACCTACTTTATCTTTATACCTAGCACAGAACTCAGTGTCTGAGGCATAAAAAGTATTCAGAACATGTTTGTTTACTACATAAAGGACTGGGTCTACAAAAACAAAGTCATCATCCAAAAAACTATTTCCATTGTGACATTTTCCTTTCAGAAAAATTCCACTGCCAGTGGTGCTACATCTGGTTTTGAAAGAAACTACACATTCTGATTCCATTAAATGGCAAACACATGGTGACTGGGTCTTTCATGCAATAGCTTGCTCTTTGGCCCAAGTCTGGGAGAATAGCTATACATGAATTCAAAGGCTGAGATTTGGTCTCTCTGATTACCTTAGTGACCTTGGACCAAGACCCTGAATATAACTGGCTTCCATTTTATTTTGTGTAAAATAGAGGAACTGGACAAAGGAATTCCTAATCTAGAAATCATAGATTCATTAGTGTGGTGGCTGACATCTGTAATCCCAGAGGCTCAGGAGGCTGAGGTAGGAGGATCGCAAGTTCAAAGCCAGCTTCAGCAATTTAGTGAGGCCCTAAGCAACTTAGTGACACCCTGTCACTAAATAAAATACAAATTAAGGCTGAGGATATGTCTCAGTGGTTAAGTGCCCCCAAGTTCAATCCCCAGTACCAAAAAAAAAAAAAGAAAAAGAAAAAGAAAAAGATCAGGAAAAATCTATGAACTTCCTGAAGTGTATGTATATTATAGCTATATGAGTATGTTTTTATGCATATTTTAAGAGAAGGGGATTATAGGTTTCTATAGCTTTTTTAAAAAACAAAACTAACTTTATAAAAGGTTGAAAAATCTTGAGTAGCTACATTTTGATATCTTTTCTCTTATAAAATTTCTACATCTCTATAACAATTTCTAAAATTACATGAGCCCACAATGTTTTCTTTTACTCTGATATTTTGTTTTCTGTCTGATCATTGCCGTCTTATGGCACTTTAAATAGGTATGTCTATGGTAAACTTTGTATATCCAAACCTGGACCTAGACCTTTCACTTCTCCAAATTCCACACAAGAACTATTAGTTATTCCCATAGTAAATGTGGAAATGTTATTTTGTAGATTTTCTTTACCTAGAACATTGGTTGTATTCCCTTGGATACTCTACGCCTCTCAGGACCAGGGCCTTACATTCCACCTATTAAAAAAGAGCTCAGTGGGAGGAAAGCAGAGGGAAGGTTTGCTAAGGATGTCCATATAAGAGGGTCAGGGGATAAGATGATGGTTCAGGAAATTTGGGGACACAGAATAACAAGATATTGAAGATTCCTGACACTCAGGAATGATGGTAGGCTGTTCTCAAAAGGAGCATCCTGGGTCTTAGTAGAAATTCCATGAGCAAAAGCTATCACTTCATGCTCTAAGGAAGTCAGACTTAGGGGTGAAGAAAGAAGAGTTTATTTAGCATTTGTATGTTAGTTTTCTCTTGCTCCTCTAACAAATTACCAATAAAAAACACAGATTTATTATCTTACAATTTTTGAGGTCTAAAAGTCTGGCATAGGTTTGCAGACTTTCTGGAGGATCAGGGGAAAATCCCTTCCTTCAATCTTCACAGCTTCCAGAAGCCAACTGCATCCTTTGGCTCATGGTCCCTCTTCTTCCCTCTTCAAAGATAGCAGTGTAGCAGCCTCACATCTTCTGCCTGTCCTTTTCCCTGAGCCTCTGTCATCACAATGCCACTGTGTGACTCTGCTGTACCTTTGTAGCTTTCATAAGGATCTGTGACTACACAGGGCCCCATTGGAGAAGCCACAATGATCTCCATAACTCAAAGTATTTAATGGATCAGTTCTGCAGTCTCTTCTATAATAGAAGGCAACATTCAGTTAATGCAATTAGGAGGTGAACATACTTTGGGGATCATGATTCAGCTCACCACTATTCCTTAAGTTTGCTTACTTGTTTTTTTTTTTTTTTTTTTTTTTTTTTTTTTTTTTTTTTTTTTTTTTTTTTTTTTTTTTTTTTTTTTTTTTTTTTTTTTTTTTTTTTTGGTACTGAGGATTGAACTCAGGGGCACTCGACCACTGAGCCATATCCCCAGCCCTATTTTGTGTTTTATGTAGAGACAGGGTCTCACTGAGTTGCTTAGCGCCTCGCCATTGCTGAGGCTGGCTTTGAACTCGCAATTCTCCTGTCTCAGCCTCCCTAAGTGCTGGGATTACAAGCGTGAGCCACCGCGCCCGGCTAAGTTTGCTTACTTGTATTTATTTATTATGCCATAGTTTTGTAGGAACAGTTGTGTTCATAGATATTATGTACAGAGAAGAAAAAAAGGAAAGAGAATTTATTTGGCTAAGTATATAAACAAGTGGTCAGAAAAGAAGACAGACTGCCTGAAGCTGAAGGGAACCCTGAGTTTTAAACAAGTCACCAATTATCTCTGGGGAATGTACAGAATGAAAGAGACTCTTCTCTAACAATTTAGCACATCTTCCATTTCTACATTAGTATTCATGTGGAAGACTGGAAAATTGGGAGGGTTTAAAAAATATACCATTATAATATAATTATGTGCTATAATAATATAATAATCCAATAGATGTGCATTAGTGCTCAAAGAAAATATTCTTTAACATTCTCATACTCTGGTTTCTGAGTCCATTTGTTATGCTATAACAGAATACCTGAGACTGGGTAATTTATTAAGAACAAAAATTTATTTCTTATTGTTCTGGAGGCTGAGAAGTCCAAGATCAATGTGTCAGCATCTGGTGAGGGTCTTTTTACTATATTATTACATGGAAGAAGGAAGAAAGGGCAAGGGAAGAGAAATCCTATGTCCTTATATGGCAGAAAAGCAGAAGAAAGTAAAATCTCCCCTGCAAGCCTTTAAAAAAAATACAGTGACGATCCACTCATGACAGCTCTATCTCATGACTTAAATATCTCCCAAAGGCTCACCACTTAACACTGCCACACTGGGATCAGTTTCCAACATACGAATTCCCAGGGACGCATCCCAATCATAAAAATTGATACTTTCCTGGGGACAGAGATGTGTGCTGTGCAGTGGATGGGCAAAGGATGGAGGGAGGGTGGAGGTGGAGCAAATATATACCAGATGACCACATGGACACATCATAGTCCCTTTCTTGTTAATCTAAGAGTTGAAACATTTCAAGATGTCCCAGAGATCCTGCTACCTAGGAGGAGGAGACTTAGCTGTCCACACTCATGATTAGGGAAAGATAGTCACATGACCAAGAAAATCTAGGTCCTTTGTTGTTCTTTGGATGATGTGAAAAAGAACATGAAAGTCATATTAGTTGTTGGCTTTTGGTCCTTTTTTCATGGAATATGATTGAAGAAAGATGCATAAAAGATTATAAATGATTTTTTGGCTCAATAGGACAAGGAATGGATGAAGGGCAAGAGCTGAATAGGTTGGGTTCTAGATAAACAAGGGCAATGAAACAAATTTATTTTCCAGAAGTATCCAGTGGCACCTTAAGAAGATGACAGGTGGCATGTAGTACCTCTGTGAGCTCTGTTGACAGTAAAATCACCCTGATGATCATGATCAAATGGAAACTACCGCATTGTTTGAATTGAGTCATGTTTTTTGTCCTTCCCTGTTTTTAGGGACTCTGTCAGCCTCAGTCAAGGAAAGTAACTCACTCTTAGCTACTTTTCAACATGTAAATATCAATTGATTGAGAGAGAACCTTTGGGAAACTATAAGTGAGCAAGATAGGTCTCTTTCCAACTGGATTCCTCAAAATAAGGCAACTACAACAGGAAAAGGTAGTTAATGCAGCTGATTGCCCATCATCTTCATTTATACTATAATTTATTCATCTTACTCACAAAAACTTAGACTCAATTTCATAACTTCCCAGCTGTCTGTCAAATATTTTTTTCTTTTCTGTTCTTTATTTTAATTTTGGCCTCCACAGCATTCGTTTTGGGTTGAAGGATTCTAGAAAATTGTTGTGGAAACTTTGGTTCTAGTAGAGTTCAAGAAGCCCTGGATTATGGATGGCCATGTGTCCAGCATTCATGTCACCTTTCATTGTCACCTCATCATTGCTTCCACTGCCTCAGAAGCAGGGAAAACAGAAAGGTGAAGGAAGAGTGGGCACAGGGGCCAGGAGTCAGAAAGTAGTCACAATCAGGAGGACTCATGAGGGTGAAGACCTTGGGAGGTCAGGATGGATTTGGCCACCTTGTGGCTCAAAAAGCAGCATGGGGCCTGGTGTTCAGCTGTCATGTGCCAGGGATACCACAATGTACTCAGGAAGGGTTTGTCCATGAAAAGATGGTGTTGGAATTGCAGACCCAAACAGCCTGCTTGTGTTCTAATCCTGGGTACTCCAACATGATGTGGAGAAGAAAGTCTGAATCCCCATGTGCAAAACAGGGAGCTTGTTAGCACTTAACGCGTTGCATATGTTTGTGGTGAGAGACCAAAGAGTTATGTGAACCATTTCAAACAATGCTCGGAAGATATCTGTGCAATTTATATTTTAGCTATTACTTTGGCAGTAGGATTGAGCATATATTGATCCAGTTTTCATTTCTCATTGTGGACTGTCTTTTTTTCCCTTGCATTTAGCTGTTTTGAAATAGAGGCCCTCTTGATGACCACAGAAGACATATACTAATAGTTTCCTTCAAAGAAACAAAATTTGAAAAGTAAAATCTCAATGAGGATTTGGCTTGGAAGTCCTATAAATTTTCATTTTGGGGTTCATTAGATTTTGTATCTTGTGTTCCCAGGTTGAAGAGACATATAACAGTCTTCGACTTCACTGAGAATGGATAGTTTTGAAAAGATGTTTTTGAAAAGACTGCTACAAAATACATATTTTCAATGTTAGATAAACAATGAGTTCTCTACCTTTGACCAAAATGTTTATAATTTCTCTGAATTTTATTATCTTCTGAGAATTAAATTTTCAATTTTATAAGAGTTTTATTTCATTTATGCCAAATTTTACTTTAATTTCTCTTTTCCAGTTTACTCAGCAATCGAGAAAGTATAGTAAGTCTAGCACATGTAACAGACAACTATTTGAAAGGGCTGTTTGAGCTCAGTTGTGACAGAATCTTTTTCCTTCTGAACCTCCAATGAGCCACAGAAACCTATGATCATTGTACAAAGACTACAACGATGACTGGCAACACGATCATTTTCATTGTTCTTACAATCATCATGAATGGACTCTAGCCTTTAGGATTTGCTAAAAAATATAATGCTGTTGCATATAAATATGTAGTAATGTGGCTATTTATTTGGTGTACCTTACGGTTCCATATTGGAATATTTGCTACCAACTCAGTATATGTTACTCATTTAATGCCAGTGTAGAGCAAAACCAGATGGGATGCACTGTGGTTTATGACTGTCGCTCAGTCCTAGATTATGAAATCTCCTTGGTTCAGAGATTGTGAGATTAAATGCTAAATCTAGAAGAGTGCTAGGCACCTAGTAGGCAATCAATAAATATTCAGTGAATGGAAAATAATAAAAAATAAAAATTGTATGGTTTAGAACAGAATGCTGATGTCAAAGTAATCCATCAGAAGGAGGGTAAGAAGCTTTTAGTTTCAGGAGTCTTAGAGAATGAGGTCATTAAAAAAAATTCCTTTTGATAAAACAAAATTCCCTGGGTTATTTCTAAGTTTACACTTAAGACACGTTTCCCCCTAAGACTAGAATCTTCTCAAGCAACTATTCCTGGAAAAGATTAATAGAGGTGAAAGAGACACAGTTGAAGTCTTACTCAAGAGTATGAAAACCACCTTTTAGCATTTAAAAAGGCATTAATCATGATCATTTATCAATAGAAAGGAATGTTCACAGAACATGTAGAAGAAATGTTTGCTAAGGCAAAAAGTCAAAGAAAAGGAAGGCATACATGCCCAGGGCTGAAGACAACTTTTTTTTTCTCTTAAACAAATTAAAGCTGATGAGAAAGAACAATTGACCAGAGGGAAACATTACTGTACAATCTATAAAATACTGCCAAGGTCAGCAGAACTTCATCTTTTTTTTTCCTTTCCTTTCTTTCTTTCTCTCTCTTTTTTTTGTGGCAATGATTGTTGAAAAACGAGTTTCTTGCAAGTCTGTCTTAGATGTCATGTTTAGAAGTTACACAACACCAAGGATTTGGAAAGTACTTTTATTTCCTTTACTAGATGATAATGGGATTGAGTTAAAAATATATCCAGCAAATCCCTGCTTTAAAAAAGGGGTTTTTTTTACATGGCTATTCTTTGATTCCAGTGCTAATTTAATTGGTTCACCCATGCTGGATGCTCTGGTTTTCCCTTTGCTTTGTGCTTCGGAGAAGTATTTCCAAGCAAGTAACTATAACTCAAAGATTTCTTTTTTTTTCCTTTTTTGGCACCAGAGATTGAACTCAGGAGTACTTGACCACTGAGCCATATCCCCAGCCCTATTTTTTGTGTTTTATGCAGAGACAGGGTCTCACCAAGTTGCTTAGCGCCTCACCATTGCTGAGGCTGGCTTTGAACTCACAATTTTCTTGTCTCAGCCTCTCAAAGTGCTGAGATTGCAGGCATGAGCCACTGCGCCCAGCTAACTATACCTCAAAGATTTCTAAAGACATTTTTTGAAGAAAAGGCACAAGGATGCAGTTTTTACATGAAGTGTCTTAGCTGTGTAGAATCAGAGTTTTAAAGTCCCACGGAGAATATCTTTGAATATTTATGTAAAATTCATAGGCAAGAATTTTAGCTGAAGACTGAGTATCAACTGAGCTTGTGGGGATCCCAGCTTCCCTCCATCCCAAACTCTTCCATGCTTGCTTTCAACTTTTCAGGTCAGTGGGGTAGCCTGTATGTTGTTCTGTGCTTTTAAAAAATGCTACTATAAACAGGACCATTTTTGTTTTGCTTTTTTCTGCCCCTCAACTATTTGTCACAGTAGCAGTGTCCTAGGTCATCTGTGTATCTGGCTGTTGTGAACAAGAGAATACCTTGCAAGGCAGATGGCTGGTTAAGGACCAAGAGTTTGGACCCCAGAGAAGAGAGTAGCAACCAGGCTAATATTAGAATTAAACCTGTGACCTGAGACATAGTATGTCATACTGTTTTACTCAAAGACTTCAAGAAATTTCCATACTTTCTGCAAGTTAATCCTAGGCATTATTATGTCTTGTTTTGCTAATCAAATTGCTCAATGTAAGCATGCTCTGTTTTCTACTTGTCATTTGAAATCATTATGAAAATCTCTTATATATGAAGATTTGTTTTTCTCAGAGAAAGTAGTACCTCCTAAATCCAAAAATTCCAAAGCTGACTAAATCAGGAAAAGTTAGACCAGATTCTGTAACTGTATCTAGACTAAAGAACAAAGCTAAACTGTGAAATCAGGAAGTGGATAAGAAAAGACAGATCGCATTTAGACAAAGACATGGTTACTTTTTTATTTGAAGGAAAAAAAAGTATGTTTTAATAAATACTGCGGAAACATTGACCAAACAAACATACAAAGTGACTTCAACATTAAAAAAAAAAAATGCAACGCAAGTTCTGCTTTATAGCAGTTATAACTTATTTTCTTTTTACAATATTTAAATACAGAAAGCACTTGCCAGCTATTTTGTAATACTGCCCAAAGCATAATGCTGCACCAATCGAAGCATATATTATGTTGGTAAAATGTCTGTATTTCATGGGAAATGACTGGAATGGTATTTTCTTGCAGAGACAAAACAAAGTGCTTGTAAGACATAGAACTAAGTGTTGTAATTACCTTAATCTCCTCTCCTGCCACAACTTAATGGGAGCACAGCTTCAACACTTCAAAAATGAAGCATTATCATTGGAAGGAAAGCTTGTTTTCAACAAGCGCCAACAATAAACAGGTTCGATCGGGTTTATTCTTGGAAAGAATCTCTAAAAGGAACTGGTCAAAAAGTATCTGTAAACTGGTTTAAATGCTTATTATTTTATGTAACAACAATCAAGTTTTGAATGTGGACCCTGGCTGAATCTGTTTAAGTCAGGTTTAGCAATCACGCCCTAGAAATGGCCTAGTGTTATGTCAGGACTGACATTATATAATTTTCTACTAGGGATTTTCTAAAGCTTGGGTAAGTGGGTCCTTCTCAAATTGAGGTTCATTAAAGAAAGTGAAAGAAACTGTAGATCATCAGATGCTGCCAATTTTGGAGCTTCATCCCCAAATTGTCTTTTTGCTTTGTATATTTGGTAACTTGTTCCAGACAGCTTTACTCACAAACTGTGCTTTCTGTTACTATTCCTTCATTACCTCTCCTGGTGAAAATAGTACCTACATTTTTCCCCTTGGATTATTCTATGACATCAAACCAAGACAACTTTTATTTGACTTTGCATTTTTATCAACGATGGCAAAAAACAAAACAAAACAAAAAAATCACACACCCTCTTTTCTAAACAGCACACAAAAATATTACATTGATCAATTTACCACTTGTTAATGACAATCACAATGATGAACAGAACCATCCGACTGAATAAAAATCAACACTTTTCTCTATTTGATCTGTGCGATCTGTGCAGTGCTGGTCTACACATCTTGCACGGCTGCAAAAGCCTTTCTTTAGAACCATCTCGCTCAGCAGCGATCTTCAGGAAGGCAAGATTTCAAAGCCTCATGAAGTTTTCCTCTGGAATCCCACGGGTCCTGATACAATTTCCATTTTAATGATGAGCTAGGAGGAAATTAGATCACATCCTCTAGAAAACTAAACGCTAAGGTCACAGTGCCAGTTCCCCAACGAGGACGGTATATTAATATATACTTTTGTAAAGGAGATTAAAACATTTAAAAATTAAATCAAAGTAGAGATCCATGAATAGATTGGAACAACATCAACAAAAAAAAAAAAGCCAAAACAAAACGAAACAAAAAAATACGCAAGCACCATTCAGAGTGTGATTTTTCTTCTTGGCGGTACTCGCATTTCTCCTCATCTACCTCTAGCACATTTGAATCTCACTTTTTTGGCATATTTTTTGAGTCACACTTCAAAACTCTCCAAAGTATTCACTTCTCACCACTTGGTCTACATGCCGAACCTAAGGACAAGATTCCAAAAAGACGGGCACCCTTTCAGGGGCCTCTAGCCTGTGGGACACGTGACTTTGGCTGTGCACTTCACTGGACTTCAGCTTTTTGTTTTGCTCAGTGTTGTTTTTTTTTACACTAGATTTCTTTGTCCTCATTAAAGATAACGCAAGTTTCACATCACGCTGCAGCTCTTCGCTTTGTCCTTTCTTAAGTCCGTAGCAACTGCCGAGAGTTCTGGTCTGCTAGGCATGTGTGAAATCCGCTTTGTGGCCCTCTGTGATTTGTTCCGCTTAACATTTTTATTTGTCTTATTTACACATGCCAAGGTGGCAACGTGAAAAATGTCTCTGACGCTATTTTCTGACTGTAAAGCTGAGCATTCAATGTAAGTAGCTGCTCCAATCTGTTTGGCCATGTTTGCCCCCTGAGAAGTAAAAGAAGGGACTTTAGTCAGCAATAAGACTTTGGAGGAAACTTACAAAGTATCTCCTAATAACGCACAATAATGCTGCATTGTCAAACATTTTCTAATATGTCAACTGAATTTTCCAAGTGTCATTACAAAAAAAAAAAAAATGCTTTTTTTAAACTGAACTACTTTATCACTTCATAATATTTTTAGTCAAGATCCAGTTCTGAGATACTCAATTGTCATTACTCAATAGATACTGCTATATCTCCCCATGGGTGCTAAAGGCTGATCCAACGTCACTGGGTCATTAACAGATGAGGGCCCTGATCATCAAATACTTAATTTGAGGTGAAGTAGTAGAGAAGCTAAGAGGATGAGTCATCCTGACTATCAAGAGTCACTGGTTCCTAGGTTCTTCCAGGGTCACAGAAAAGCATAGACTCTTACTACTGGAACAAGTCAGCCCAAGATCATGAACACAAACTCCGCACTTTCCACACAGCTCTGGCAGGGACAATATGGCCTCTGAGTCTGTTCAGCCCCTCATGGGGACTTGCTTTCTAAAACTCTTCTTGACTATAAATGGCAGCTGAAGCTAGTCAACAGGTTGTAAAAAACACAAGGACAATGACTAGAATTTAAAATCAATTTCAAAAAAAGTAAATTTGTGTTTGTGTCTTAGGGCCAAAATAAGTTGAGAAAAAGATTAATAGTATTTTGACATCAGTTACCTTATGAAACACAAAATAGCTAATTTCTCAATGTGGATGATTCTAGAAATATACACAATAATAAGCAGATGTACATAATCAAAATAATTTATTTAAAGAACTACATTTCGGTTTCTTGGAAATGTAAGATGAAGAAGATGAGTATTTTTTTTCACACTTTTGTGGTGCTGAAAATCAAACCCAGGGCCTCGCTCATGCTGGGCAAGTGCTCTATCACTGAGCTACATCTACAGTCATAGACTGCAGTATTTTAAGTGATGAGAGCCAAATATTTTCTAGCTATTTCAACACAAACTCTCTTTAGAATCTGATTGTGGGCTTTTTAGGCAATGAACTTCTGGAACTGGTTCTCCTTTATAAATACTTATGGGAGACCCCTGTAGAAATGATGCATCCCTTAAAGACTGTTTTACTAAGTGGTACACTTTACTTGGAACTGCCTGTTTTAGTATTTTATTGAGCTACTGCATATAAAAAAAGAGTACCTTTCTTGAAGAGAACTATTGATTTTTACTACATTCTCTCTAAAACTACTGAACTTAAAACCCACAAGGATTGCAGAGATACACAAGGGTAGCATATGATCAACCATTTATGTACTCAGATATCATGTAATTATTCTACTGAATGACAGGGCATTTCACATTCCACAGTTGACCACTGGCTGAGTCTTTAGAAAAGCTGTATTTTATTTTGTTTATTATGACTGATATTCCATTTCTTTCACTCCTTTTGAAATCTGCTTTTACACAGTGACAACATACATACCTGGTCATATGACACTGGTGTCTGCCTGTGATTTGAGAGCTCTACCAGTGTACTAACATCCGTCCGCAGATCAGACTTGCAGCCGACCAAGAGCATTTTAGTATTAGGACAAAACTCTTGGATCTCACCTTTCCACTGTGAGGGGGAAAAACAAAAGATAGAAAATTAACAGAGCACCAGTATTCACAGAATAAGAACAATTTCTCTACTGGCAGACATTGGTAATGGGACTTTCAAAAGGACATTAAAATGAATATCACTTCAGATAAAGAAGCAAACTTGCATTTATTTCCTAAGTAAATATTAAGTTTTACTACTTTTTAAAGTGGATCCATTAGGGAATATCTATGCTTACTATTATCCATTCCCTCTCTGTGACTCATGTGCTCCTACAGTAAGAGGCTTATTGGGTGCTGTCCAAAGGTAGCCTTAACAATTTCTTAATATGGGGGTATCTCTGAAAGATAAAAGTGCCTTAAGAATAATTACAATGAGTGACTATGTCCTCAGATATTGTGAGTGGGTAGCTGCTAGATAGAAGCCTGGACATCAAGCAGAGGCAGCACCAGCGTGCACTCACTGGCTGGTCAGGGAAGGCTGACACATGTCACATACGTCAGGGCTCTATTGTAGGACCTGAGCTGGAAGTAGTAAAACAGAACCTCCTGCCTTCAAGGAACTTCTATTTATTTGGCTGAATGAACAGAAAACAGCATGTGCAAAGAATCATTTCTTGGGCCATTAGCAGGGCATCTGGTCCTGTAACTTGTTTGCCCTTGAGTTAGTTTTTAAGGTACACAAATTGTAAATATTTTAATATACTCCAGTTTGACTAGTTGTTTCATGATCTAATGAAAATTATTAAAACCTCCAGAAATGTCTGGCAGGGAATGCTAATTGTGCTCTTTAAAAGCAAGCAGATGGTTTCCTGTGGTTTGTTTTCCTGGGGCTTTTGCTGTCTGCCATTAGGATGGGAGTCAGGGGTTCTAAGTGTCCTCAAGATAGCTCTGGCTCTCAGAGATGAGGGGTTAAAGGGGCTGAGGCTCTTCCAAACCACGTCCACAAATCTCTCCTAAGTGCTCTAAAGAAGGACAGTGGTGTTGACAAAGATGCCTAAGACATAGCTGTTTCTCCCAAGAAGAAATTCACAGAACAGCAGAGCTGATGAAGTCATGCATGTGATACTGGATAAGAGGGATGTCCTGCAAGAGTAACTTGAGAGACTACCAGGAGGCAACCCCAGGTCTAGAGTACGTTGGGCAGTGAACTCTAGTTCAATACCCAGTTTGAACTCTAATGCCTTCTTTCTCATGATTTCTTTCCAGAAATTGTTTAGGAGCATCTACCATGGCTATGCAGCACTGGCATTAGAACTGGAAGATGAATTGAAAACAAAAACAAGAAATCTATCTTGATTTCATTCACTTTAACCTCTGTGATATTCATAGACTTCAAGGACTCAGTTAATCAAGATGAACCATAGCAAGGGTTATCCTACGTCACAAACCTAATACAAATGTAAAATACACGCAATGATATCACTAAAGCCAAAGCCACTGTTCATTTGGTCTTAGAAGACAAAAGCAAAAAAAAAAAAAGAAAAGAAAAAGAAAAAAAAAAACCCAGGAGAGAAAGGCTTTTCATTATAAATGATGCATAACCTGGCATAACCTGAGACAACATCAAGTAAAAACCCAGTAAATAAGCAAACTCTTTTATCTACAGACAGAACCAGACATGCTGTTATGTTGATCTTCAGCTGTTGATCTTATGCTGATCTTCTGGCCTCCCCCTGCTTGTCTAGCAATTGTTTACAAGCATTAAAAACAGGAAAGGTGTATTCCTGCCTGAATCAGACAAAACATCAGCCCTATTTGTGTTTGGTATACATTACTCAAAATTGAAAGGAGTTAAGATTAAAATAAAAAACAAAAACCTTTGATCTATTCAGAAAGTCACATTTCTTTGAGATATGTTCACAATGTTTAGTAAAAATAGAGGGATGATTAATTTCAAACCCTAATTTTTTAATGGCACAGAAGCCAAGCCATCAAATACCACAGAGAAGTATAAATTAATAAAAGCACAAAAACTTCAAATCCCACTAAAGGTGAAAACCAAAAGAATCCAACCAAAATAAAACAAATAAATAAATCACCTCTGGCCCTCTACATAGACATTTGTCTTCTTTAACCCCTTCCGTGCTCACTCTGATTGGGACACGTGGTGACCACTTGGCTGACACCACGTTGCTTTCAACACCCTGAGTCTAAGCCACCGTTCATGGAGAGAGGGGTGCTCCAGCAAGGGTCTGACCCTGAATCCCCACAGCACTCACACCAGAGTTGAGAAAAGAGCTCGTGGCTAACCAGTGCTGCCTCACTGACCCACATGTGCGTTTACACCCACCTGAGGGTTGAATCCTAGGCTGCTGGAGGCCAAGGAACATCTCTTTCTTCTGCTGGTCTTGTTATGACCTCTGGCTCATCCTCAACTGGTCCCTTTCCTTTTGACAACCCCCCACGTTCCTTTGTTATGTACATTGCACAATTACTGTCTTGATTAGTATCTGACACACCTGATCATAACTCACATGGTCCCATCTCTGGAGATACATCCCCATTTCTCCTATATCAGTTCTGTTTCTGCTTCTAATAAATAACATGATTGAAATGCAGCTTCTTTATTAAAATATCTACTATTGCATTCATTTCAATACCTAAACTGAGGTCAAATATAAATCTATAAACTAAGGTTTAATCAGTCTGGTAAATGAAAAAAAAGAGAGAAGGAAGGCAGGAAGCAAGGAAGGAAGGAAGAAAGGCATGGATGATTGATAGTACTCAAATATAACTATTTTGAGCTGCACCATTTCCTCCCCTGACCAAAAAAAAAAAAAAAAAATCCTAACTAACATGGAAGCTTTTTAAGGGTATTTTGTTTCAGAGCTTTATAAGAAAAAATTTCAAGCAGATACATCATCAAAAATAGTGACACATATGTGGGAACCCTATTTTGGTGTGTCTTTTCTGGTGTTTTAATTACAAAATATAAGGCAAGGAACTAATTAAGAGTCTTGGAGCTACCCAGCCAAGCACAGGTTTCTGTCTTACAAGTTACTTAGCATTGAACTGTGTCACCAACTCCCAGCACTTGCCTTTTTAAGGACACTGTCCAGGGTCTCTGGTCTACTGATGTCAAAGCAAATCAGCACGGCATCCGAATCTGGGTAAGAGAGGGGGCGGACGTTGTCATAGTAAGGAGAACCTGAGAAGAAACAAAGAAACACAAGTTTCAGATTAAAGTCCCCTGTGTTTGTCATGCATTAACTCTCTGCTTTTGACCTAAATCCCTCAACTGTCACATTGCAGCACCACCCTTACTTCTTGGGAAAGAAAGGCAAACAAATATACAAAAGCCCTGTTAGTAATATATTAATTTCTACCAGAAGATAATGACAACTCACATGTATCTGACCTGAATCAGAGAGCAGGACCAGGATCTTAAAGTGAAATCTATACAATTCAAAGACTAGAGGCTGAAGGCACCTGGGTGAAGTGCGGTAGTACCTGGGGCCAGGTGTCCCTGTGTGCAAATCCACCTCCACCACAAAAGTAGGAGGGAGTCAGGTAGCCTTGGATCTCTGTGCTCTGATTCGTCACTCATAAAATGAAGATGACGACAACATGTCTACCTGGGATTTAAATAAACACCCATGTAATGCCTGCCATTTAGTAAAGGATCAGGAAGTATTCACTGGGATTACTGTGGTGGCGGTGTCACTCTTCTTAAAAGCTGAGTGGTAGCAACAAGTATCCTAACAGAGCCACTTCCTGGAAAGAAGACCAAAACTCCTGATATTAAGACAGGGGCAAGAGGGGAGGAGGAGAGTAGTTTCAACCATGCAAAGAGAACCACAGAAAACCACGTCAGTGGCCGCTTATCTCTAAGTTGCAAGTTTGGTTAGGTCAAAGACCTTTGAGCTCACTTACTTAAACTTTTTCCCAGACTCTATATAGGCTTTCTTCCTGTTATAACAAGGAATGCAATAAATGTCATACTGGATCACGTCATTTTTCCACACAGATCCACCACCAAAAGTGACTCTGAGGCATAATACAAGAATTCTGGCTTAAGTTAAATCCAGGGTATGCTAAAAGTTCATGCCACCAGACAGTTAATTTAACCACAGAACTCTCTGGTCATTTAAGAAGATTCTTTTACTCCTTTAAGAATTCTGAAGGATGGGTAATTAAATGAGACCAGTAATTATAAAGTGGTATGGCTATAAAATTAAATACAGCTTGCCAATTGCTACTTTTTAAAGAAATTGCTTTCAGTATACTGACATTTCACAAACCTCACATGAAAACCATCTTACCAGGCAAAAACATATGTACATACATATTCTGCTCCAGAGAAGAGAAAGAAAGAAAACTAAAAGCACCAAAGTCTTTTTGAAACTATTTCATTTTGATATCATTTTCTATTTCTAGAAGAAAAACATGACATGTTGTCCCCTGATAAGTCAAAACCTCAACAGTCAAAGACAGGAGAAAAGAAGCTTTAAAATCATCTTGTATACTTCTCTCAAAATAAAAAAATTTCAGAAACTTGTTCTTGTTACCTAGAAGTTACTATGTTAGGACACCTCATCCCATGTCCACAGTATCTGGATCTTGGGCATTCACTATGGAACCCCAGGCAAAACTGGCTTTCTCACCAGCTGCTTTAGGGATAGAGAGTAGTAACTTCAAACTAGGTATGTCTGCTACCAAGGAAGAGTGTCCCAGGAATCAGGAAGAAAAGTGAGAATAAGCCAGAATTGTTCAGGAGCCTTAGGAGCTGGTGTAGCTGAGCCTGACAACTGAAAGATATTTCCTCAAAGCTTATAAGGTGTAAGCTTTAAAGTTTAAAAAGTCAAGGCATTTTAAATATTAAGATAATCAGAATGAAGCTGTCCCTGAAAATGACACTTAAAGAAATTTGAGGTTACCAGAATAATTTAAAACAGTTCAACCATTTTTGAGAGGCATCAGAAATTAGCTGGCTTAACGCTACTTATGGATATATTGGTGTCTCTATATTAAGTGCTGAAATGCAGACGGTCTGTCTCTGTTGTAACCTTCCTTGTTTCTGTGTCCAAAGTCGAACTTTGACACAGCTCCTGCTGTAAGCATCAGGGCATCTCTTTCCAAATAGAAAATTCCAGATCACAGAGTGAAAATGCAAACACTGGACATGTCTAGGAGGGTTTCCATTGCTCTTCAAAGTTAGCAAAAGATGACCTGACCCCAGGCCCATAGTCAGAACTGCCGACAGGGCTATCCGAAACTTAACCAGATTTCAGCAATCTCCTTTCTTGGAAGTAATTATTTTAATTAGGAAAGGCAACTCTCTGGATACTTTTTAGTCTCAAACAGACCTGAACTTGAGGACAATCCTCTCCAGGTGCCTAACTTCTTTGGGACAGAACGTTGTATGATACGAGCATACTTCCTCTGAGTCTGGCACCTTAGACTATTCTACATGACATTGTAGACCATCTTTTCCAAATGCAAAAATTAGGAAACGTGGTGGAAGAAATCCAAAGGGGACAAAAGTCATTTAATTAAAACTGGGACTACCAGGAAAATCCAGTGGAATGATTTCAACATCCAGGTCACCACATGGCTGCAGAGAACAGCCCACCCTCTGCAAACTGATTCCCCTCCCCCACCCATTTTAAGGCCACAAAGGAGATCTGGCTTTGTGTTCAGCTCTCTGTCACAGGCTGGAGACTCTGCTTGCAGGAATCAAGTGAGCCAGCTTCTGGGCTTAGTGAGTGTATGCAAATATCTGGAAAATTTAGACTCCAGTCTGATATTTCTCAAGCTAAACCAAATTCTCATGGAGGTTGGTTTTTGTTTTTGTTTTTATTTGCTTTAACAGTCTGCATGACAATACATATGTAGTGTAAAGGTTCATGAGAAATAAATCTCAGTGCTTGTGGACATGAACAAGTAATTTTTAAGGCTTTCACAAGATCTAATTAGTAACGACACTGTGATCTGGTGCTATTACTTCTGTTAATAAACGTGCTGCTTTGGGATCATTAAGAGTGTCCAAGGGTACTAATAAAACTGATCCCTGCATTTATTAGTTCAAATGTAATTTGTCTGACCACTGACAATAAGACTAACTTGACATTAAAAATATCAAGATAACTTTTCATTTTATTTTTTGATAAGTCAAAACGTTTTTTTGTTGCTGTTTTGGACAGAGAAAACTATTGCTTCTATTTTTTTCATAGCAACAAAATAGATACAGAATTATAAAAGAACCTTCCTGCCAGGAAAGATTTAACAATTCATCAGCTAAAGAAGAACTTCAGGGGGAAAAAAGTCTTGTGTAACTATACAGTGTTTACTCTGAGTTTAACCACTTTGAATTCTCCCCATGTCAAGCCCAAGCTTCTGCACAAAGAATGCAAAGCAAAGCTGGAGAGGGCCTAGCAGTCCCAGGACTGTGTAGGCTACCTCCCAAGCCAAGAGAAGAGAAAAAGGAACGCCAGGAATGCCCATGTAAGTGAGAAGCACTACAATGAAGCAGAAACGACATCCAAGGAAGGAACCAAAAGTAAGCCAAGAAAGCAGGAACTACACCTGCCCTGACGCCTGCATCCCTCCAGAAAAGTCATCCAACACCATGTGACGCCAAGCAACAAAGCTTCTATAGATAATTTTTTTTAAAGAAAAGCGTCCAAGGTACTAACTGTATAAACTCAATACATGAAAGAGAGCTGAACATATTTTACTGTGTATGCATGTATTGAACTTTAATTGCACTACACAGCAGATAGCTGATGTGCATGCAGTCTGTACTCAAGGACCTAAGAATGCACTACAGTTAAAGTCCAATAAATCTAGGCACTGAGCTTTGCTTGTCAAATAAAACTTTTTCTCAGCATGTAGGACAGGCTTCATGCATATGGAAATTCTCAGATGCCAGCATCTCTCTTATACTCTATCAGACTTTAAGCCCACAGCACTGTCTCATGGTCCTTTCTAAGTAACCTACCACACTATCAAAGGGAAAACTGCGGGAAAATCCATTATTATTAAAAGAAAAACAACATTGCATATGCAAACTATATCGCCCCCTCCCCCAGCAAAAAACATATAGTTGAAGGGTTTTGTTCTGGTGTATACTGGAGTATGTATGTTTTGGGGATTCTTAGTTGCTCAAGTTTGCAAACATCAGCAAAGTCCTAAAAGGCTTTTGAAATTGCAGTTCTACCCATCTTTGTCTTCAAGATCATTAATTTCAGATAAGAGCAAAATTTCCTGACCAAGAATAGTCACAAACTGCCTCGCCCAGAAACTAATTCTTTAGACACATACCTACCTGTTGAAGTCACCCCTTTACAGAGATAGAACACACCATATATGTACATAATTAAATGTATATGTCAGAAGATTCATGCCCAAAAGGGAGGCTTTATGGACCTTCGCAAAACCGGTTCAAACACTGGGAGGTTTTAGAGGAATCTAAGAACTGAGAACTCTTCTTGTTGAATAGTTCATACGTCTGGATTCTTAGGCTTGAACTTTAATTTGAAAAGCATTCCTTTTCCCCATTAGAAATTCTTACCAGGAAGAGTAAGTGAGGGATACTGCAAGTTTTTGGCAAAGAAAATATATTAACTTGTTATTTTTAGTGATTACCAAGAGCACATCTGTACCAAATAGCAGCTAACATGAGACTGCATGATCTGTCCAATTATTACAAGAGTGCACTTCCTCATGCCATCTCTACTCACAGTGAAAACTTTAAATGAGCAATAATCTCAAGAATGTTAACCAAGTCTGGGCAGAACTTTTATATCTGGCTCAGTATAAGACTCTTTTTAACTCTTTGCCAACTGTTGACACTCCAAATACCATGCCCTAAAATATGCCACAAACAAGCCCAGGAAGGATATTTTATTTGTTTCTTCTATATAGAATTAGACATAATGTTCTGAAAATTTGTGGGCATGTATGTGATGCCATTAAAATTGACACAATATTTTCTATTTCTGGAGGCAATATATACACAAATTGGATAGAAAGTCAGGTTGAAATAGAATTGCTATTTTGGGGATTTAAGTAAAACATTAGCTTTAGTCTCCTAAACATATCGAGATATTTTAAAATATAGATAATCGAAATATTTTACTAGCAGTGGAAACATGGTGAGTCATAGAGCTCTAGGGATAAAAGTATGTAGGCATAACTTTTTGAAAATTACATTATCATTCAGTAACAGATTGAAGCTTTTATGTTTCATATGATATATGAGGGTCAGATTCCTCAGAGTGAAGTCCCATGAGTGAATTCCCCTTTCCACATACTATGTCATCAGGCTCATTTTTCAAAACCAATGTGCACAACACCTGGTCAAACTCTGGAGGCAACTCACATTCCACGTTAGTAAAAATTTCTGTTTTTGCCAAAGGGGACTCTGAGAAATTTGCCAATATGTAGTAATTGAAAAGATATTTCAAGGACACCAGAAGAAGACCGAGGCACAGTTAATTCATTTGGCATAGCCCACCAGGCACCATAAACTAACTGGAGATAGTATTGGTCCTTGGTGTCACATTTACATGCAAAAGAACTAGACTAATGAGGAAACATCTGGTTATTTCAGATGGCATCAGAATGACCAATCTGGACACCTCACTGAAACGTACAAGTTAGCAAGAAAACAGACTGGAAAAACTAGCCCTACCTAGGGTTTAAATACATATATATATATATATATATATATATATATATATATATATTTTCACATCTTCTCATTTCTTTTGGGGAGATTACATGGTCTAAGTGAAAATTTTTACATGGTAAACAAATCTCCAAATGCAGTATTTTGTATTGCTTACTGGAAACCACCACCTGAGCTACCTGTTTTGCCTTATCCCACATCTCTTCACAATGTGAACACCCAATTTAAAAACAGAACCTAGTTTTGAAACCTTAAGCTCCCAGTAATCATTACCACTTAATGAAAAACCCGATTTTTCTGCCATTTTACCTTGATACTCACGTTACCAGCACCCATGCTTCTGTGGTTTCTCTGTAAATTCTTACCTTGTCCCTTTCTCTACAATGCTTAGCTTAAGTTGGAATTCTGAACTTACAAAACAATGTTTTCCTTGGTAGCCATTACTGTGAGCATGTTTAAAAATGGGAGGGTTGTAAAGACTTCCAAAGAACTGAGTCAACTTCAAGAGAAGGAAAGGAATTGTGGCTGGCTTCAATGAGCAAGAAGACCTGAGTCAGGGGGCTTGGGCTGGCCCCTGGGCCTTCAACAACCCTTTGGCTCTTGTTGCTACTTGGCAAATCCAGATTTTGAAACTCTAAGCTCACTATTAATGTTTCCATGTCCTCCATTTGTCCTGTGCATATTCTCAGAACAATGCCAAGCCAAGAATTCCTTACCCTGTCCAAGCTCTGGTTCACAAACATTTCTTCCCATCCAAACTCCCAACACCTAATCTGGGCCCCTCACCTGGTTTCTTGGGAGAATCTGAGTATCTCTTATTTTATAGTGACCAATTCTTTGACCTCTCTAATTTGTCTTTTCACTTTAACCATACTCTAAGCATCTTGTGGGCAGAAGCCACTCTTTCTCAGGTGGTTACCAACTCCTGGTCCCTACAGCAGTAGCAGTGTATGCACACAATCAACCAGGTTGACTAGGCCAATTTATCAAATTTTCCTTTCATGAACCATGCTTTTGGTTCAAATCTAAGAACTCTTTGCATAACACTAAATACTCTCCTATACTTTTATAGAAGGGTTACAGTTGTATTTTATACATTTAAGTCCATGATCTATTGTGAATTCATTTCCATACAAAATGTGAGAATCAGGTCGAAGGTCATACTCTGGTCCATAGATGTACAATTGTTCAAGTAACACTTGTTGAAAACCGTTTTTACCTTTAACAGAAGTCAGGTAGGTATTCATGTGGGTCTATTTCTGGGTTCTGTTTCCACTGATCTATGTGTCTATCCTTACACGAATACTACTCACAGTCTACAGTAATAATATAGTAAGTCTTAAATGAGTAGAATGATTCCTTCCATTTTATAGCTATTCCAGTTATAAATTTAACAACAGAGATAGATTTATGTTTATAGAGGGGTTTGTCTTCAGAGTGTAAGAACATTACAACTTTTGTTTCCTCCCTGTTTCTATAACTATTAAATTTAAAGAATACCACATTTTCTGTTAATAATGTTAAAAATATTACAGGAAGTGCTAACTTTAGCCCTGAGGGCCTAAAAGAAGCTCATAACATGACAAGATTCAAAAGAGTATTCATGAGGCATAGTTGTGAGGAATTTTAGTAGCTGAATTGAATATTTTAAAGCTAATAGTATGCCTTAAATAATATGTGCACTAACTTGCTTGGTTAAAAGCTGGCTCAAATTGGTTATTACTCCCTAAATCATATGTGCTGAAATTACACTGCAATCAAACCTCCTAGAAAAAGATATGGTGATCCTTAAATGACTAAGTTTCTATTATTAGTAGGGATCTGGCTTCATGCTACAAATTGCTTCTATGCTTGGCAAATGTGGCAGATTTTGAAGCACAAGATACTAGAATTACTTTGGTCTCACTTATCACTTTAAAATGTTGAAACCATTGCCCACTGTTTTGCAGAAACTCATTGGATGAATCTGAAAATCATACAAAGCACTTCTGCAATGATTAATAAAAATGTTTATAATAAGATTTGTTAGCAAAATGAAGAAAATATGGACCAGACTACCTTTATAAATTTCCCGTTTTAGACAATTTCTGTGGCACTTTTTTGTTTACTTTTGGGAAGGCTGGGGTGAAACCAACTGGCAAAGTGCCATTTGTTATTGCTTTAACTGGCATGTGCCTGGGGGAGGCGAGAGGGGTGGGTCTTCCTACCTGAAGATGATCTAGAGGATCTATAAAGCCCTGGGAAGCTGATGAGGGAAATACATTGGCAACCAGGTGGAAGGGAGCACTAGGGCTGAAGATCTTGACAATATCGGGCTCCTCATAGGTTGACCATGAGTTATACCAGGTGGGGCGTCTCCTACTCTCCCCTGCCCCACTGGCTGTATGGGCAGTAGGGCAGGACCATATTTTAATTAGCACAACATCCTACAGCCTGACAGAGGGCCTGATTATAGTAAATGCAGAAAAAAAAGAAGAGAGGGAGAAAGGAAGGAAATATTGGTCTTAAAGTAGAAAATAAATTATTTCCTTTTTTCTTGATGCAAAGAGACCCCACAATATCCTACTTTCATTTGATTTTTTCCATATTCAAATTGGCAGAGTTTTGTTTGTGCATGAGCATATAGTTGCTGGAAGAAAAAGTACACCTGTTGTGAGATGCTGTACAATTATAAAGGCCAAATAAGAGAAAAATTGCTTCTGTCTCCTAAATGGTTGCCTCCTTGGTAGGAGGCTGAACGAAAGAGAATACCATGCAAAGGATAAAGTTTATGCTATCTCTATATGTAAGAGAAACAAAGTGTACCCAATTTTTCCAATATAAATCACTTCATGAAGTTCTGAGAATAAAAATTTGACATTTAGGATGTTACAGACTAGGCTTGGGTATTTTCTCCAGAGTTGATAGCAGTTGTAAAAAATAAATGTATCAAGAGGCATAAGGTATATGCAAATATTTTCACAACTTGAACTATACAAATGTCTTCAAGGGCAAAGAAAATGCCAAACTTTTGACAAAAAATTAATCCTGTTCAGAAAATTGTGATGTAAGGCTTGGGATGAAATGGAGAAATTCTGAAAATTGAAATGATTAGTTGTTAACACAATAGTTCCTGCTAGGTGCATTTTATTCATGAATGACAAATCACTTTTGGTGTAAACAGGCTATTTTTAGAATATAAGCAGTGCTTGGTGACTGTTTAATTAACTAACATCTCAGCTCACAAAACACCACAATGGACTTCTAAAATATTCTCTTATGCCTCTGTTTCCAAGTGTGTAAGTCTAAGTGCTAATTAAGATTTCATACTGGAAAATTTTACATTTCAATCCTTTTGTAACCAGTTTTCAAACCTTTATATTTTGTTAAGAATGCATAGGTTTTTGTTTCATTAAATAAAAATACAAGTGATTATTTCACTATTGACTTCATTTCAGGTGATTAACTTGATGAAAGGCAATATTTATAAAGTTACCATTCTTAAAGCACAGGTAACTCAGTGTTAGAAATGTCAGGAAAATTCATCTCCTTGGAAACCATGCATATCATTATTCATCTGCTCATTCATCACATTTTTTTTGGGTGACTACTGTGTACAAGGCATTCTGCAAAGTTTTGTTTAAATGCTTGAAAATATCTGAAGTGATATTTATCTGCATGCTTAAAGAACAGCTCCAACTATAAACTGTACCTATTTTGTTTATTTTCTAGCCTTTGAAAAAATAAGTACATCTTCTCTCCTAAAGTAATGTCCAATTTTTCCCTTTGGGCACCTAATCTAAAATCTCTGTTGGTGGTCCTGCGACTCTTGAAGCTTGAGACAGGGATACATAACCCAGCATTCCAATAAGCCCACCCATTCCTCCCCCCTATCCAAATAAGTCTCATTCCTAAATTCACCAGAAAGCCTGGCTCTGCTCAGAACCTGGCTTGCTTTGTAGGCTGTGAAAACTCCATCATGGGATGCCAGATCCACTGAGACTGAGTCGAAGCCAACCAACATCCTGGGAAACAAAAAGACTTGCCTGTCCAGTGTACTAAAGCCAAGAAGTGCAAGGCTGGGACAGACTCTGCACATTATCTAGCTCAGTGTCCTCTTTTTACAAACGATGAAAATGAGACCCAGGGAGGCAGATTTGCACACAGAAATCCTGGTAACCAGGAGCTAAATCTAAACACAGCTTTGTGTCAACCACTGGATCAGATCCACTGCCCCACCCCATGCCTAAATAATTCCTATCAAGCATTAGGTCCAAACAAGATTGGGTGGGGGAGGGACTACTGGTGTTAATTACTGGTACCATACAAGCTGTCCTGCCCACTAGGCAAACGATTTTCATGATATGTCTGGGAATTGGAGCCCATTAGTGCTAGGCTGTGAATAATTCTGATGATAGTAATATTGACATAAAAAAACCACTGGAATTTTGTCCATAAACATCTTTTCGATAGTATCCAGTTTGTGTGGGCAACCCCCAATACACAACACAAAACACGATAAGTCCTGGCTCTGCTGCCCTTGGCGCAGCTCTAGGAAAAGCCCCGACTCTCAAGGGGGAAACTAAATCTGCCCTCCTCACTGCAGCAGTCGGAGCATCTGGCACCCACCGTGAGAGGCGCTCGTGTGAGACTTTTCGCTTGCCTTTGTGCAGGGACTGCCTCTGGCGACCCTGTCAGTCAGGCCCTTTTCTCTTGCTCTCCAATGCCTGCGTCTTTGGGGAGCTACAGAGGTTCAAGCCCAGAGTTGTGGGAAGCTCACACAAGCACCTCCACGAAGCCACTCCCAGCTCAGCCCGGCTCCACCTCGGGGCCTCCCCAACTGACAGCAAAACCTGCTTGTTGGCACTTGTGCGCTCCTCCTCGCTAGTTTCGCCCAGGATTTGGCTCGGTCCACCAGCAGATCAGTTCCCTGTGCACAGAGGCCTTTCCCTTGCCTTGCCCTAGTGGCTTTGCTCCCCCAAAGGCACCCTTTCAGCACACAGCTATCCCTCAGGGCTGAGCACTGCTGACCCGGGCCAAGAGGTGCCTGGATCCCAGCTCCAGATACTCAGGTGGCGCCCCGCCCCCACCCGGTGCAAACCCCTAAGGTAGAGGGCTGGAAGCCTTCCCACTGGCGGTTATTTGACCCCCTCTGCCACAGCAAGCCAGGTAGGTGGGTGGGCACATGGGTAGACAATAACTCGACCTTGAACCTCAGACCTTTGAAAATAAGTCACCACGGCGCCAATAATTCAAGTAGACGGGAAGGTCAAAGGGGAATAGCGATAGCCGCAGGCTCGCAGGCAAGCGGAAGGTGATGCAATGGGGACTGGCGTGGTCTAGGGGAGCCGCACGCTCACTGGGAAGGCTAAGAGGAGGTTCCGTGCAGGTGGACGCTAAGGAAGGGCCCGCGACGCGTGCAGAAGGCCGGTCTACCGCGGGGCTCCAGCGCTGCCCTCGCCGCCAGCGCATTCCAGGCAGTAGGCGTCATGGGCGCCCGCCGCCGTTTTGTACGTTACTCTGCCCCTAGCGCGGAATCCGCTTATAACCGCATCGCTCCGGGGATTTTCTCCCACCTCCTCCCACCACCGCCAGAGCTCCCCGCCTCCCAGCCAAACAGCAGGTCACATGCAGTAGGGGCGCCCGCCGAGTGCCGGTAGTTCCACAGGGGTGCGCGCACTCCCCCAGCATAGAGCCACCTTGGAAGCCCGAAGGCCCCTCGGGCAAGGCCGCAAGAGCAGACCGTGCCGGGCCATCCCGCCAGGGCCCGCTCCAAACTTGGGGTCACCCTGAGGGCACACTGAGCCCTCTTCTCCCTACTGTCACCCTTCTCCCCATATTGCACCCCGTCTTCACGCAGTAAGGATAAAATTTCCACCCAGCAGGGGCCGTGGGAATCCTTCACAGGGGCAAAATTAACGGAAGGGCAAAGAGAGCTGATAGAACAAGCCCGCCGCGCACCCCCCCAGCGACTAGAAACCCGCCCCGAGCGCCACGAGGTCCGATGACTCTTACCCGAAGTGTCCCAAAGGCTCAACTCTATTCTTTGTGTGTCGATTTCAAAACTGGCCGTGTAATTCTCAAACACTGTAGGGACGTAATTCTGGGCAAACAAAATGGACAGAGAGGAAGAAAGGGGGGCAAAAAGGTTATTTTAAAATACACGACACCATCGAACACTGAAAATATCTCCTCCCTTAGTTCCCAATGTTAAAAAGAAAACACGCAACAGAGAGAGAGAGAGAGAGAGAGAAAGAGAGAGAGAGAGAGACCCCCTCACACACCAGACTAAACACGTGGACTCTGTCCGAAACCCTGTGGGCCCACCCGGCTTCTCGGAGACAAGCTGACCCAAATCTCCCTACGTCAGGCTCTGCACACAGAAATGAACAAGTTTCAGGAGCTAATAACCCAGTGTGCCGGCGCGTCCCAACCCCTGAAAGCTTCCAGTGCACTTTCCCTTTCCCGAGCAGTGTGACGGGGGAAAGTGGTGAAGGGTGAGAAGCGAGGGGAAGCACCTCGAGAAGGGGTGTCTCATGGGTTGCTTCCCTAAAAGCTGGGGCTTGCCTCACTCACCTCAGGGAAGCAGTCCTTGGCGAAGACATGCAGCAGCGCAGTTTTCCCACACTGACTGTCGCCCACCACTACTATCTTGCATTTCACGTTCTGGTTAGGATCCATGATAGATTTACTGGATAGTTTCTGGCTGGCTCTTCTCTCCTTCATTGATGTTGCCTTATTTTCTCTTGGAACAGGAATTTTCTCTTAAGAAGAAAAAAATATATTTCTCTCTATATAAAAAGCATATATAAAAATAAATCGCAAGCCTGATGGGAACCCCTGAAGCGCCACGCAGCCGAGGAGGAGAACGAGAAGAGCCGGCTCGTTACACCCCTCCAACAAGTTTTATGCCCGACTCCACACCGCGCCTCCCAAGTCCAATTCCGATCTGACTGCTTTGTTTCACGCTCTCTGCGCGGCTTTATACGCCCAGCCTTCCAATCCTCTTCTTTCTCAATGAGAGAAGGAAACTGATCCGCCTCCTCCCCCTTTTATGGAGCCTGGGAGCGAGCGCTGTAGCGCTGCTTGCTGAAAATGTAAGCAGCGCGCCCTCTAGGGTGGCTGTGCAGGATGGAATTCAGAGCAAAGCTCTGGGACAACTAGAAGACCCCAAATAGGATTTTTTGATGGATGGGACTGAACAAGTCCAGAAGGAGGCAGAAAAGGGATATCTGTGCACATCGATTTGTACTAAAATTCTTTTAATGATGTTTTCATAAGTGATCTTCTCTAAAAGCCTCATGAACATTTTCATGAGAACATAAGTATTTCCCTCTCAAGGCATGGTTACAAAACATAGGAAGCAAATCTTGGGTGCCAAAGGGTTAAATGGTTGTATTACAAAGAAAATTAATAGGTCTGTGTCAGGTACATAGGCCATGGAACAATAGCTAAGCCAAGCTGTTTCAGATTCAAGAATTGGCTTGCCGGGTCACAATAACAGGCTGGCTTCTGAAACCTGGCAATTTAGTCATTGGAGAGGAGGCACAAAGGTTTGGAGGAGTGGGAATAAGGAATGGGAGGGGAAAAGAAAGAGAAGCAGAAGATGCTCATAACTGACAAAGGCCACTGGAAACAGCCTTACTGCACTAGGGACCAAATACACAGTGTCAGCCTCTTGCCCACCCCACCCCCCTTGCACCTCTAGGCCTTTAATCTTTAATTCCTTTATCTGTAGCCACCATCTCCCTTGGAATCAAAGCACTCTCAGATGGATTCAGAAGGCCCACATACCCTTAGATGAAAAACTCAAGTGCAACTCTCCAGCCCTCTCCACCTCTCCTCCACAACCATACCCCCAGCCTTTCAACACTTCCTCCCAGCAAGACCCTCAGAAGGACCAAAATAGCCCACAGATTTTGTTCTCTTTTTTGTCCTCTATGAAAACTCATCTTCATCTCTTGTATCCCACATGTTCAGGAAGTTTCAGTTATTAGATTGTAGTAAGGATATTTGCCAAAACCACTGTATAGATCCTCCTATGGAAATTTCTGGGCTTCTAAAATGTTCAGTGTGGGTAGTGGAAAAGCACAATGGAGAGTAGTAAAAACCCTGATGTAAGTAGGAACAGCTAGGACCAAGAAGTGTAAAGGCATCCTGGAATGGCCTCCCTTTCCATTCAGAGCTGAGAACATTGAAGTCTCCCCTGACTTTGGCTGGATTTATGGGTTTGTTTTACACAGGTGCAGAGCCACGGAAAAGGGTGTAGCTAGCCCTACTGGGGTTTTCTAAAACATTTGCTGGAGTTGCTTTGAAGAGCTTTAGCCCTCTCCTCACACAAATGCTCTCCTAGCCAATTTGAGAGGAAAAACTGTCAGTATCTCCCGTGAAGAATTACCAGGCACTTATATTTGTAAGGGACATGAAAAAGTCCTATAGAAAAGTGGCCCACTTACCATAGTTTAAGAACCTATTACTTTCCAAACCTACCTAAGCACAGGAAACTTTTATCAAATTATTTACATGTTCATTTGAAAAGTAGTGGGCATAAGATTGGGGTGAAAGATCACAAAGAAGTGTAGTTGGATCCTGAGATTCACATATTCTGGTTATGTGACATGGGATGAATTATTCAACCTCTGTAAACCTCAATTTCATCATCTTGAAAATAGGAGTTATAATAGTATTTAGGAGGAAATGCAAATGAGGTTTGCAGAAGAGTTTCTGGCACAATAAAGAGACCTGTAACTTTTATTTGCTCTTCCCAGAACCACGGAACACATCTTGGGGAATCCTACTTTTATTCATGGATTTAGTCATTGGAATTGGCTCCATCTCATCTTTTCTCATATTTTTGACTTGTGAAGTTACCCCTTTCCAGAGATAGGACCTGACCTTTCATATTCCTTAACTGTTGTGGCCTATGTGGTTAAATCACTCTGACTAGCATTAATAGTTATTTGTTTTGAATTGAATGATTAGTGAACATGGAAACCACATTATTTATTGTCAAAGCTGGCTTACTTTGGCAAGCAAATGGAGCCCTACCAATGGTTACAGCAGGAACACAAATGTAAAAGGATCTGTCTCAGGCAAGACCAGAAGCAAAACCACCTCACTGGTGAATAATCCCAAATAATAGTGGATGACTGTGTTTGGAAATCAGGTGACTAGAATTTCCAGGTATCTGCCAGTTGCTGAGTGAAATTTGATGATTGTATTATAGAGTAGAAAACCAATGGCCTAAAGTTCCCAGCTTTTAGTATTTCTAAGGTAGGGATTCTTTTCTGTTTGTTTGTTTGATTCTCTAGCACTCAATGTGTGATGTGTATTTAATAGATACTTTTGAATCATCTAACATTCAGTTTATCAATTATTTACCAAGTATCTACTACATGCTAAGTACTCTTCTAAGAACTACAGATATAGCAGTAAACATACTAGACCTGTTTTCTGCTCTCATACAGCATACAATCCAGATAGAAGATAAACAATACATTAGGAAGCAAGTACATAAAGATGAATATGCTAAGGTCTGTGAAGAAAAACAAAAAACCAGGATAGAATGATAAAGCACACTAGTGTGGCAATTGGACCTTAAGACCTGGATGTGCCTCCATATGGAGGTTGGGACTTTAATGATAAGGACAAATCAGCCATGAGGAGGCCCAGCAGAAATACACTCTGGCAGGGTAGGTTATGTGGAAGGAAGGGTTGGCAGCACTGTGGAACAGAAGGAAGGCCAGAATGGCTGAGGTCCACTGAAGGAGGGGAGCAGAGGTGGGGACAGAAGGATGAGCAGTGACTGAATGACTGATCATAGGATTGGACTTTATTCTCAGGGAAATGGGAAGTCAGCTGCTAGAAGGCCTGGAGCAGGGTAGCAGCACGATTACATGAATGAATGAGTGAACGAATGAACGGCTGAAGTTCTAGGTCTGCATCGGTCACTTACTAGCTGAGCCATCTTAATGAAACTACTCATCTTCAATGAGAATATGAGATATAAATACATCAAAAATCCTAGAGAAGACTGAAATTTTAGACTGCATTGAAAAATTTCCCTTAAGAAACACATTTATTGGAGAGATATAAAGCCCCATCAAGGGGATTGTGTGTTGCCTAATGTTCTCCCTTTTGTTAGTCCTACTATTTGTGTATCATTTTCTTCTTATTACTCTCTCCTTTCTTTACTCCTAATACTAGCTGAAGAGAAAACAAAGAGCAAACATTTCTATATGTCTTTGTTAATAATGCATAATCAGTTTCCCCAAAAGATTTGAGCTTTAAAAATATTTTCTTTGCAATTAACCCTTTAATTATTAGGGGGAATCCTCCTCTCATGGAAACTTCATTCCCTCTGACACAAAGAGGGCTGATCCCAGGCCTGGAGGGAGGGCTAACTGAGAGATCTCCATGTAGGGATGGCAGAGGACTGATAAACAACAGCTCTCTGTTCCGTTTTTGACCAGTGGGCTGCAAGTGAGTGACATGGGTTTAGTGCAGGTTAAACCAACTGCACTGCCTGACCTTGGGCAAGCCCAGAATTCTCTTCCTTTGTTTCATCTTGGGGGGGCGGTTCTATCTGCCTCCTTAAGCTTACACAATAAGGCCGCTTAGAAATCCATGCCCTATCTTTTCTAATATTCTTCTTTAGATGGACACTACAGACTCCCCTCTTTTCAAGTTCAGTCTCTTCATGGAGATCTCAGCTCACAGAGGAATACTATAAGGCATAATCTGATTGTTCATTCTTGATTGCCTGCCTCTCCTCAGATTCCAGCAGAAGAGTTTGAAGAAGGAACTACACAGTGAGGAGAAGGCACGGGTCACTCACAGACCACATCCACAGAGCACAGAGAAAACTGAGGCAAAAACAAGAAATCGGGATGTCTTCATAGACATTATGTCAGAAAATGTGGATGTGAGTCATGGTCTTTCTCTGAGAATGTAAGATGATTGATTTTATAGTTTTAAAAGTATGAAAAATAAGGACAAAAGTATAAAATAAACTCTGTACTGAATGGTGGCAATTCCACCGTTGTCTTTTTTTGGACATGATCAGAGAGGGTGATCTTAGCTGGTCTTAGAGACATTTACAAAACAAGAGGGTTCTCCTCCTTTCTCCACCTAAGAAAGAAAAAATGAGAAAAGACGGTTCATAAAATTCAATAGCTCGAACTTGCTATTTCGGAAGAATTTGTTCTGTTGGAAGGGAATCTTTTATTTTCTCTTAAAACTAGGCCTGTCTCTCCTTCCTGCTGAGGGCATTGATCAGTTGTCTAGGCTATATGTAAGAGTCCTCTAGCCTTGGTTGAAATATTTGGTCTTGTTTTCCTCATTAATGGTGACTGCTAGTGTGATTTATGTTGCTGTGTGGACATAGCCTTTATATATTAGCCAACAGGAAATAACACAGCTGTGTGAATGCTGAATAGTAAGTCATTGCCCAATCATCTATCCTTTTCTCAGTTTATAACAAGGAATTTGTTTGACAAGGAATTTGTTGCGTTTATTTATTTATTTATTTTTATGGACAGGGTCTTCCTAAATTGCTGAGGCTGACCTTGAACTTACAATCCTCTGCCTTAGCCTCCCAAGTTGTTAGAATTATAGGTATATGTCACTGCACCAGGCTTTGTTGCATTCTTTAAACACTTGGGCCATACAATTTTAGTTGTATATATTACAGAGCATGCATGAACCTTTCCAATTGCCTTTCCCAAATTTAAATGTCTTCAATTCTTGATGAAATGAAATAACAGATTAATACCAAATTATCTTAATATATTAAATATCCAATTATATTTTATATCAACTTATTATTGTACTATGAAAAACATTTTAGGAATGTTTTATTTTTAAAATAGATTGTTCTCTTTGAAAAGCATATGGTATGTTCCAGAGCTGTAGCTTTTCTAGTGTTTTAGGAGTATTCCAAGGAAAGCAATGATTGTTACTGAGTACAAGTCAAACTATCTTTCAGAGACAGCCTGAGCTTCAGTGCCAGTCTGATGAGATATACTGAGCTGAGTTATTTACAGTTATGTGCATTGTCAAGTGGCATTTGATATTTTAACCTAAGAATTAAAACATGGAATCAGAGATGTCCTATTAAGTTTCTAGAAAAACCCTTTTTGGAAATTCTTACCCAAATGCTGAAATACTTGACAAAGAGTATATAAAAACTTAGTTGAAGTCCATGCATATGTAATGAAAAGGCAGTAATTGTTAGACCATATATATAAACAATAACACACACACTAAACACTGTTTTATCATTTCTGAACTCTAAGTAAAGAAATGGAAAATAATTCACTTGGATAACCAGGACACAGTCATTATCTTAAGCAAAGGCAAAGAGGAGAGTTTAAAGCATTGAATCCCGACTTACTCTTCAGATAAATAGCTCTAGAATATGTTTGGGCTTTGGCTATTATTTTGGCAAACAAAATCAATCTACCAGACTGTAAATTGGTGCATCCGCTATGGAAAACAGTATGGAGATTCCTCAGAAAACTTGAAATGGAACCAACATTTGACCCAGTTATCCCACTCTTGGTTTAAACCCAAAGGACTTAAAATCAGCATACTACAGTGATGCAGCCACATCAATGTTTACAGCAGCTCAATTCACAATAACTAAAGTATGGAACCAATCTAGATGCTCTTCAACAGATGAATGGATAAAGAAAATGTGGTATATATACACAATGGAATATTACTCAGCCTTAAAGAAGAATGAAAGCATGGCATTTGCAGGTAAATGAATGAAGCTGGAGAATATGCTAAACAAAATAAGACAAACCCAAAACCCAAAGGCCTTTCTCTGATAAGTGGATGCTAATTTCTCTGATAAGTGGATGCTAATCCATAATGGGGAGGGGTGAAGGAACTTTGTGGATTGTGCAGAGAGGAGTGAGGGGAGGGGCGGTGGTGAGGGAATGGGCAGGACGGTGGAATGAGGCGGACACTATTACATCATACATGTATGACTACATTACCAGTGTGATTCTACACCATGTTCAGCCAGAAGAAAGAGAAATTGTGCTCCATTTGTGTACAATGTGTCAAAATGCATTTTACTGTCATGTATAACTGATTGGAACAAATTAAAAAATAAAATAAAATAAATCAACCCACCCACCAAGAAAAAAAAATGCATAGATGCTCTCTGGGGATGACCCCCAGAATGAAAGGGGGGGTTATGATAATTTTGATGACACCCTTAAAAAGAGAAAAGAGATGCCTTTTACTCTATAATATTTATTTGAAAGTTGAGCGCCTTAAATGAGGTTATGTTAAAGCTTGAATCCTTAGTGACCCATGAACCAAGGTTATAATGACTCACTAGTGTTTCCCGACCCAGTATTTCAGAACCACTCCTCTGGACTTTGCGTGTGTGTGTGTGTGTGTGTGTGTGTGTGTGTGTGTGAGCGTGCGCACAAGCATGAGAAGGCAGAATGTGTGGGGAATGTTTTCCTTTAACTGAACCAATTTGACGTCAGCAGAACTGACTGTACCTCAGATTAAATTATCAGCTGAAGAGGCATGACTGGACTTAACCAATGAATCTACAGCTTATCTGATAACAATAGTAGAAACTATGACAGTATTGTCACTTTCTAAATTTTTGTCACAGAAACGGGAACAAAAGTATTTCATTTTCTTTTCACTTAATTATTCAAAAGACTTTCTGTTCTTATCCTAAAGGATCCTTTCAGTTAAACTTTTCTTTATATCCAGGTTGTAAATTAAAACCCCAACCTGTTAGGGAAAAGAGGCATCATAGAAAATATGCCCAATTGCTTAAAATAGCACTCAAGAATATCTAAGGTACAGTAGGTTCCAATGAAGTCTGGAAAACACTAGTTTTAAAAAGATCTGAAAGAGAAGAAAAGTACCCTTTTATGTAACCAACAAGAATCTTGTCTTCTATAAGTATCTTCTTCTAGTCCTGAGGATCCTCTCTGCTCTTTTCCACCACAGCTTCTAGAGGCCCTCCCTGAAAGCCACTGCTTTCTCTAATGCAAGCTGAAGTGTTACGCATTCACTGAGCACCGTGGAATGTGATTATGAACGATTAGTGCCTTCAAAGTGGCCATGTAAGTCAAGGACAAATGACTCATCACGATCCGATCCTGGCCTTTATACAAGAATCTTCTGTAGGTCACATCATTGACACCAAAGTAGGGCAGACTGACCATAGCTTAAATGAAAATGAAGCATTATGACTCAATGTCTCGTGACTAGAAAGATTGGTTAGTTGTGTGGGGGCTCGGGAGAGGAAATGTCCTGTGTTTTAAAAGCAAAGAAGAGGTTCTAATACATCTATGATATCATTCATCTTAATTCTAACTCAGAAAGAAAAGCTACCATTAGCACATAGTATGTAGTCATTGATCTTAATAAATATTTACTGAGGATTTATGTCAGTACCCTTTGCTCTGTCTTATAGTCTCCATGCTTCCTCTGAAAATGCACTGATCTGGTTCCACATTGTCACAGCAACGGTGACACTACTTTCAGAAGTGTCCTGTATTATCGAGTCACACATGTAGAATTCTAGGTTAATATTATGTGAGGTCACTAAAGCTGCTTACAATGGCATGAGGGCACTTAAAGTTGTTCATGTATAACTAAAACAGATATGTGAAACTAAATTTTGTAGTGCATCAGAAATCATGGCATGGTGAGGACAGGAAAGCATTGAAAATATGAATGTAGTTACTTTTATTAAAATACAAGAATTAGAAAGAAAGGCAAATACTAGCATCATTAAAGACAAGTTTATTTATTAGAAAGTACAATAAAATCATTCAACTTTGATTCATTTTCCATAGAAACTAACAAGTAGCTTTCTAATTAATAGGTCTTGGAAATTTTCCAAAACAATACTTTGAATTTTTCAAAAGTTTATATAAAGCCTTCCTGGAAAAAAAAATGTACATATATTGAATTCTTGGTTTTATTTTGCCCTGACTTCTCAGTGTGGCTCCTAATCTTCGTTGACTGCTACACAGTCATTCTTCTTCCCTCCCAGCTATTCTCTGCCAAGCCTCTCCCTTTCATGCAGTTTCTTCATATCTCCTGCTTGCAGAAAATTAGCAAACAGAACTTGAAACTTCAGGTGAAAAAAAGTTGGATAAAAAAGAATCAGAAGATTTTGCAGTTCTGTGGAGCTCACCTAACTGAGGTAGCCCATGGACTACAAGATTTCTCAAGTCTTCCCCAAAAGACTGATATTGACAGAATTTATCCCAGGGCTCCCACCATTCTCCGGGGAAAGGATAGAGACTTTGGGCGCTGCAATTCAAACCCGGCAAATCTGTTTCTGTAACAGTCCAGAAAGTCTTGGACGTAGAACAAAGCATAGGCTTGGGGCAAGCACAGAAGTCCTTTAGAGGGCAAATTATTGGGGTAATTCCAGATCCCTGATATCCAGTTTCCAAACAGAAGCCTGCCAAAGGTTTTCACTACTATGAGGGAAATCAGTTGGCATTAAAATGTAAACATCCTTAGACTCTAAACCCAGTCTCTAAAGGAAAACTGGGACACAGGCAAGATCTGGAGGTGTTTTAAAATTACACAGTGACAACAAATAATGAGATTAATATTTGGAAAGCAAAGTTTTGTTTATATCTTAAATATATAAATGATCCTTAAATATCAAAGAGTAAGAATCCATTATTTCATTACTTTTAAACTAACAAGCAAATGCAATGTTTGTGTTCCCCTTGCAGAATAAATGCGGATTAAATTCAGTGAAGATCTTAAAATCACTGTAGTGAAATTGCCGTAAGCAACTGAAACACAGTTAACTTGAAATAAAGTTCTTTCTCAGTCACGAGCCAAGCACAGTTACACGCTCTTCCCTTTCTATTCTAAATCTGGTTTGAATACAGAGCAAAGGGAGCCTTAAAGGGGCTGGAGACACTCAAAAGTCAATGTTTAGACTGAATGCCCTAATGGTCCACTCATTTTTGAAAATGAGGAAAAATTATAGCTGAGAGAAGCTTTCAGATACAGTGACCTCTCAAAGTGTTGGGAATAAGGGTGTTTTGAGTTTAGCCTCAGATTACCACTAACTAGCTGTATGTTCTTGGGCAAATATTTAACTTCTCTGGATATCAAGCTCTCCATCTATATAGTTAGAATTGGCCTGGAAGACCATTAAGGTATTGTTTGGCTCTAGTACACCATGGCCGACGACCCAGATTATGTTTTTAGATCAACAAGAACTGTGTCCTCTGTTGCCTGCCTCTCAGAAACCCATAGTATCTAGGCTCCTAGAGAAATTTGGGTATTTGTCCCATTTTTATAGGTCTTAGATCCTCTGTAGGCAGTTTTATATTTGGACTTATAAATTCAACAGTGTGACATGCTTGGATCACTGGGCAATAAAGCATAGGATTTCCATCAACTCTAACTAATATCATTTAAATGGCATTGAGAAAAATCCATCCAAATCCAGTACAGAAGAGTAGATTGCATTATGGTCAAGCAAAGTGGTTTCTTTATGTGCACACACAACTATAATTCCATATATATGTCATATTGTACGTGCCAGATTTGTTTTCTTGAGGTATAATTATATACAATAAAAAACATAGATCTTGAGTGTATGGATGAATGCATTTTGACAAATATGTATGCTCACATCATCAATATCCCAAGCAAAACACATAACACTGCACTGTTTTCTCGTTTCCTTTTCTAGTCAATCTGTCTTCCTCTAGGAGTAACCATTATTCTGATTTTGTCTCTGTGGATTAATTTTACTTATTCTCAAACTTTAAGTATTACATAACATCAACATAATGGTGTTTAGATTTATCCATGTGATTACATGTATTTATAGTTTGCTCCTTTTTATTGTGAGTAGTATTTCATTGTATGAGCATTACCACAATTTGCTTATCTATGTTTTTGCTGAAAGACTCTTGGATTGATTCCAATTTTTTATGATTATAAATTAATTTTCTTTGAGCATTTCTGTACGTAGCTGTTTATGGGCATGTTTTCATTTCGAGGGGTAAACAGTTAGGAGTGGAATTGCTGGGCTAAAGTCTATGCATATGTTAATCTTGAGAAGTAATTATTAAACAGTTGTCTTCTACCTCCTACCAGCAATGTGTGAACAATTCCATTGCTCTACATTCTCTCTGGCATTTGGTAATTTTCATGTTAGCCATTCTAGTGAGTATTTTCAATTTTTATTTACCTAATGGGTTTACCATATTTTCATGTATCTATTTGACACTCCTGTATTCTCTTTTATGAGGTCTCCATCCAAAACTTCTGCCCATTTTTATTAGGTATTTTTCTTTCTATTGATTTGTAGGAGTTTTTTTTTTTTAAGTGTTCTGAATCTGTTATTTGTCAGGTATATTCATTGTAAATATTTTTTCTCAGTCTATGCTTTGAATTAGTTTAATGTCTTTTGAATTTTGATATGTCCTGTTTGTCTATTTTCTTTTAATAGGCAATGTTCTTTGCATTCTGTCTACAAATATTTACCTACCAAAGGGTCACAAAGACTGTCTCCAGTTCTTTACTGAATAGGTTTATTTTTGCTTTTACCTTCATCTGTAAAATTTATGTGGTTAATATTTTGTATAATATAAAAAGAAGTAAATTTAGCCAGGTGCAGTGGTGCACACCTGACATACTGGTGGCTTGGGAGACTGAGGAAGGAGGATATTGATTTCAAAGCAACTTAGCAAGGCCCCAAGCACCTTAGTGACACCCTGTCTCAAAATAAAATATAAAAGGGCTGGGGATGTGGCTCCAAGGTTAAGCCTCTTTGGGTTCAATTCCTGGTACTACAAAAAAAAAAAAAAGTCAGTCATCTCTCACTTTTCTTGGTATGAATAATCAGTTTCTCCAGCATCTTTTGTTCAAAAAATTATTTTACCAGTAAATATTTGACATCTTCCTAAAAAAACTTTTGAGCAAAAACGGAGACTATTTCTTGACCTTATATATTGTACCACTAATCTATTACCTCGTCTTACACAAATATTACACTATTTTAATTGCAATAGCTTTGCATTAAATCTTGTAAAGAGGTCTCCAAATTCATTCTGCTTTCACAGGACTGTTCTCGCTATTTTAGGGCCTTTATCTTTCCATATAAATCTTAGTTTAAAAAAAATTCTGCTGGACATTTGATTATATATACAGATGAATCTGGGGAGAATTGGAATATTAACAATTCAGAGTCTCCTAATTTATGTAAAATAGTCCAGGTCTCCATTATTTGAGTTAAATTTTTTCAGAAATATTTTGTAGTTTTTGATGTTACGGATCTTACAGGTGTTTTGTTAAATGTATCTCTAAATATCTTAAATTTTGTGCTATTGCAATTTAATTGACAATTGCTCATTGATAGTATCTAGAAAGATAATTGGTATTCATATGTTGATCCTGAATTCCTCAGATCATACGATCTTTATTTTATCTTGTAGATCTGGTGGGTTTTTGGTTTTTGCTCTTTTGTGTAGATTCTTTAGGATTCACATACAGATGTGTTGTCTAAAATAAATCTTTACATCTTACCACAATGGTTAGGACATGTACAATGTTGAATAAAATTGGCAAAAATAAGCACTACTTAATCTGTTTCTTGTCTTAGTGGAAAAGTATTCAGGCTGTGAGTTGCAGGTTATTCATAAATTCCTCTTATATTGAGGAAGTTCCTATTCCCAGTCTCTTGGGAACTTGTTCAATTTTCCATATTGAAATGTCCATGTGATTTTTCTCCTTTATCATGCAAATACAGTGATTTCTATCAATTGGTAAACACACACACACTAGCACACACATATTTATTTTATTTGGTACCAGGAATTAAACCCAGGGGCGCTTTACCACTGAGCTACATCCCCACTGCCCCCCCCACTTTTTTTTAAATTTTGAGACAGCATCTTCTAAATTGCTTAGGGCCTTGCTAAGTTGTTGAGGTTGGCTTTTAACTGGTGATCCTCCTGCCTCAACCTCCACAGCTACTGAGATTAAGGCATGCGCCATTGTGCCCAGCTGCATCAACTGATATTTGCATGCAAAGCGATACTGCATTTTTTAAATAAATACTATTTGATCATGATTCAGCACCCTTTTTATATATTATTGGGTTACAGTTACTAATATTTTGTTATAGTTATTTTCCATGTTAATGAAGGGTGTTGATCTATAAATTCTCTTCCATTGTTCTTTTCAGATTTGGGAATAAGAGTTATATGGTTTCATTGGGATGTAACCCACCCCCCACATTTTTTTAAAAAGATTAGGTACAATTTTTTTTTATTGTTGTTGTTGTGTTTAAATGTTGGACAGAATTTATTCTCAAAGACATCTGTATAGAGTTTATTGGTGTAAAATTTTCCAAATTTTAAAATATATGAAGTTTTATATGGATTATTATCATTTCTGGATATTAAGTTTCCAAGGCATATCTCTTCATCTTTCTTGTCAAAATTGTTGAGATAGAGTTGCTCATATTTTTTTTTCTTATTATCCTTCTAATGTCCATAGGACCTGTGGTGATAACCTCTGTTTAATTCTTTGGTGTTTTGTGATTTCTCTCTTTGTTCATGAACAATCTTGCTGGAAATTTATCAGTTTTATTAGTTTTTGAAGGGACCAACTTTTGAATTGTTTAAATTTCTTATTATTTGAGATTTATTTAATTGATTTCTGTTCTGTTTTTTATTTTCTTCCTTTCACTTCCTTAAAGCTTAATTTGCATCTCTTTTTTTTAGGTTTTTAAGATGAAAGGGAAAATTAATGACTTTAGGTCTTATTGTTTTCTACTACAAACATTTAAAACTATAAATTTCCCATTAGGCACTGATTTAGGTGCATCTTACAAGGTCAATGTTTTATTCCTTATAGTTCAGGTCAAAATCTTTTCTAATTTCTTTTACAACTTCCTCTTTGACCAGTGGGCCATTTAAAAGGAGGTTGCTTAATTTCCAAATATGTGACAAATTTATTAATTTTTTTTGTTATTAGTTCCTAATCTAATTCTGCTAGGGTTGGATAATATACTCTGTGGTTTCTATGCTTTGAAGTTTACTGAGTATTTTTAATGTTTTGTCTTTGTTTTGGTTTTGGATTTGCTTAATATTCCATGTGTTTTTGAAAGGAATGTATATTCTCCATCAGTTGATTTTAGTGCTCTATTAGAGTCTATTAGGACACAATAGTGCTATTCAAATATAATGTATTCCTATTGCTGCTTTTATCTACTTTTTCTATCAATTACTGAAAGTGGTCTGTGTTTAAGAATGATCATTCATTTGTCTATTTTTCTATTTAGTTTTGTCTACTTTTGTTTCATGTACTTTGAAGCAGCTATTAGATGGCTCTCATTCAAAATTGTCATTTTGGGATGAATTCAGACTTTTATTATTATAAAATATTTCTCCTGTCTTTCATACTTCCTGATAAAAGTGTACTGTCTCTGATATAGATACAGTCGTACTAGCTTTTCTGTAATTAGTGTTTCTATGATATATATTTTTTCTATTTTTTTCTTTCAAATTATTTTTGTCTCATATTTAAGGCATATTTCTTTTTGACAGCATGTAGCTCAGTCTCATATTTTCATCCATCTGACAATCATTTTTTAACTGGAGTATTTAACCCTTTTGGATTTAATAGGCATAGTTCAGTTTGCTATGATTTTTTTTATTGTTTCTTTTTGCCTCCCATGCTGTTTTCTTTTGTCATATGTTATCTAAATTGGTTCCTAGGTGTCATTCTCTCTGCATGGGCTGCTTTCTCTCTCTCAAGGGAAGTAGATCAATAGAAGACATAGTGCACTAAATAGAATCCACCCAATAGGGAAATGGAAAATAAGTGAGCAGAGAGCACAGGTTCTGGGATGGATCACAGAACTCAAGGCCACTCAATATGCAGGACTTATCAGAGAGGATCAGTGTCAACACTGGTGCTACTTGTGGCCAGCACCAGCCAGGGAAGTGGTAAATATTTTCTTGGGTGATTTGTGAGAATAATAATTAAAGGAGTAAATGATGTATTTATTACTAAGTGGAAAGGTTGGCCAGTTTGGGTTGTCTGGATCATATTATAAAATGATATGTTGTAGGAGTAATCAGTCACAACCCAAAGGAATGTCATTTAAGTATATCTTAGCTGATAGGCTTGAGAACAAAGCTAAGCATTTGAAAGCATTAATAGGATGATCAAGATTAGCAGGAAAGAATTCTTTTGTTTTTATTTTTTATTTTTTGGTACTGGGGATTGAACTCAGGGGCACTCGACCACTGAGCCACATCTCCAGACAGCCCTGTTTCGTGTTTTATGTAGAGACAGGGTCTCACTGAGTTGCTTAGCGCCTCGCCATCGCTGAGACTGGCTTTGAACTCGGGATTCTCTAGTCTCAGCCTCCCAAAGTGCTGGGATTACAGGCGTGCACCACCTTGCCCGGCAAAAGAATTCTTGAGATCAACAAAGATAATAAACTGATCCTTTCACCCTGGAAGTCCAATAATTTTAAAAGACTGTTGTGAGACTAGGATTCAGACATAGTAGCAATGCAGGTCAGATGACGATATGACCTCTCTGCACAGCTCCAGTGCACTGCACCTAGCTCTAGAGTCCTAATTAATGTGGGGGAACTAGATGAACTTCAGGGTAGAATCAGAGCTTGACTTTGCGGATACAAGAATAATTAGAGATAATTCAGTTCACACTCCACGTTTTACTAATGATAAAGGTCAGCGAAGTTCAAATTATTCAAAGATACACAGTTAATTTGTGGCAAAATTGTGTATACAACCTTGACAATCCCCCTCTATTGTTGCTTCCAGTTCTCAGTGTAGACTAGGAATTTCAAAATTAGAGGAGGTGAAAAAAGAGGCAGGAAATTGAGATGATTCACTTTAGAAAGCAAATTCTAAATTAGATACAATATCCATCATCAAGCCTATGCACATCTTTAATTAAAAAGATAGTCACTAGATATTCTCCAGCTTCTTTGATGAGGGACTTCATTCCCACTGAGCACTACACAAGAGGAAATGCACAATAAAACATTAACAGGAGGAATTTGGGAAACATACAAAGGTACTATTCCAATAGCAATTATTACATATTAGCTTCACAGTTTATAATATCTATTCCCCTGAGGTTTGACTTTTTATAATAAATTAGGGTGTATACTTAAGGTATACGTTGTGATTTTATTTTTTAAATAAATAAAAAATACAGGGGGTGCTTAACCACTGAGCCACATCCCAGTCCTTTTTATTTTTTGAAATGTCTTACTAAGTTGCTTAGGGCCTTACTAAATTGCTTAGAGCTTCACTAGGTTGCTAAGGCTGATTTTGAACTTGTCCTCCTGCCTCCACCTCCCGAAGTCACTAGGATTACGGATATGAGACACTATGCCCTGCTACAACATGATTTTATAGGATACATATAGAGTAAAATGGTACTCTAGTGGAACAAATTAGTGTATCCATCATCACACATAAATTATCCACATGTTTTGTGTTTATCAAGAGCAGTCATATTCTATTCATTCAGTATTCTGAATTCAGTACACTAGTGTTAACTGTATTCCTCATACATTAGATCTTTTATAGTTTCTCCTATTTATGATGGTGATATTTAGAGCTGGAAGAAGAAAGTAAAGTATTTGTTAAAGATCCTTAAAATTATATACTAGATTTTTTTTGGGGGGGGGGGCACTTCTTACTTTTCTTATGGTATACTCCAAGAAAGAGAAACAAAACTTGAAGCCCATTTAACATTCTTTGTCTGAGTACCATGCAAATCCATTCTCAGAGTGAGCTGACTTCCTTGCCCTTTATAGGAACACTGCTTCTATCTTTTATTATGAAACACAGAGTTTGTGGTGTTAGTAGGACAATTTCCTTATGCACTCATCTTGACTGACCAAAATATGCTCACAAGATACACTGGAGAGTATGAAGCTATGCATCAATGGCAAATGGGATTATTGATAAATGCTAGCAAAATTTTAAACTGTCAAGATGTGAATTGTTCTACAGAATAATCTATCTCCAGTTTATTGGGAAAATAAAATCTTAGATAATAGAAACTACATAGAAACTATAATTACAAGTAATTACTTGTAGGAGATTTTGCTTATATGACAGAGTAAATAACATTACAATCAGCATTGCATAATTTCAAAGACATATAAACTGGGAATGACTTTAATGACTTCAGAAATTCAGAGATTGCTTTTGTTGTTATTTATCTTCTCCCCAATATATTCCATGTTATGAACAAGACAATTTAACATCTTTGAAAGTTGAAAATGAATTGAATTTCTTTTTTAGGCAAGTACTTTCAGTCAAGAAAAATAACTGTGTTTTAGTTTATTTCAAGGTTGATTCTTTTCCATTATAGAAGAGTGTTTACAAATGATTCTGACAAAGGGCACACAACCAAGTCATTATTTTTCTTTCAAGAATGCAGCTCTGTATGAGATAACAAAATGAGAATCAACCAAGGAAGTAAATAAGTTTGTTTACTTCTCTTGAACATATGTGGGGACCATGTGACTTTTCCACATCCCACCTAATTTATAAAGGAAGGTAAACAATAACACTGTAACAGCTGGTTGTTTAGAATAGTTTTAGTGTTTTTAAAAATATCTAATATTTTAGGTGGTTTCTTACTGAGTAGTGTATACATGTTAGAGGATGTTAAAAAATATTTCCCAAAGCCTTGGACTCTGTGGCATTTTTCGTAGGCTTGGTTGTATTCTCCACATACAGAGGATTTATGCTTAGTGGTCTGGAAAAGAAGCTTCAACAATGGAATTTGAGAGGCCTGGTTTCAAATCTTGATTTTCTCTTTGCTTCCTGTGCATGAGCACCTTAACCATTAGCTTCTTTCTGCTTGTGGATGATGGCTTGATTGCATTCTGTAGATTGGGGTAACTTGGAAGGGAGCATTTACGACTGATTGCTCTAATATTTTTGTTTGTCCTGGTGCTAACTCACCGTCAGCGGGTAGAACAACCTCTGCAAATCCAGGGGAGTTTGGTGTGACAACATGGTAACCCGGTACCCATATCCTCATTCTCCCATCTCAGAGGGAACATATGTGACCCTCTTGATCTTGGACAAAACAAATCTTAAGAGATCCTCTTCAATGCTTATACATGGATAGACTTTGCCATTGTTTAGTTCAAAATTGCATATGTGGGTTACATTACCCGACTGATCATCCCACAAAGCCTTATGATAATTAGAAATGTACCAGATTCAGACCTTCCTGCCCACAAAACAATAGAGTGAATTTTTATTTTTAGAGTTAGATGGCACAATTTATAGTGTGAAGTATTTCAGACAGCATTGCACTAGAGCTACTCTGAGGACTCCCATGGATTTCCACTCATAATATTTTTTTCATTTCTGGTACTTTTAATTTAAATGGAGAATGTTTTAGCACAGATGATCATAACAAAATACCACAGACTAAAACAATGGTTTAAACAATAAAACATGATTTTCTTACAATTCTGGAGACCAGAAAGTAAAAGATTAAGATCTAAGAGGATTCAATCTGAGAAGAATTCTTTTCCTGGCTTGTAGATGGCCACCTTGTCATGGTGTCCAGAGACTGTCTTTCCTCTGAGCACCAGCAAGGGGACATCTCTCTCTAACTCTCTCTCCCTTTTATAAGGCCACCAGGCCTATCTGAATAGGGTCCTGCTTTTTTGTTTGTTTGTTTGTTTTATTGTTTTTGTTTTTTTAAGCTCATGTAATCTTAATTACTTCCTGAAAACACCATCTCCAAGTATAGTCCTATTGAAGATTTTAACATATGAATTTAGGGAAGGGGACACAGTCCAGAGCAGAGAATAAATATGAATTCTTAATGCCATTGTTTCAATTACTCAAATATTTTTTCTGAAAAAAGCAACTGTTTAAATGTATCACTAAATGTGTTTTGATTTTTATATCTTTGATAGATTTTTTTTAAGGCAAAATACTTTGTATCTTTGTTCAACTTTCTAGACTTATATTTATAAAATACATTTAGACATTTCATAAACTAGAAAACAGCCTTTATTTCATCAATAGCTGCTGAGTTCAGAAAGTCATCATAGCTTTAAGATGCCTTCAGAGGAACTATGTGAGGTAGGAAAGCATTAGCATCAGATTCTGAGGTCAGAGACACTGAGTTCAAGGCCTGCAATGTGAAGATCACAAAGTGGACATCCGAAGAAAGCCACAGGCTAATTAAGAGCCGAGGAACTTCTGCAAACCCACCAGCCTTCTCACTCTTGCTTCATTTTGCTTTCCTCATTACTTCATCCAAAAATCTTTCTTCCTCCTATCAACATTCTTTTAAAATTCAGAATAAAAAAAATAAAACTCTCCTGCAAAATGGATTCCAGGTGTCACCTAAATCTGTAGCTGAGATCTGGTGACTCTAAGTGGTAGCTCTCCTTTCACCTTAAAAATTGATCCAATAAATCTGAATTTCAAAGAAAACAGAGATTCATAAGAATTCAATAGGTCATAAAGTGACCTTACTTAGAAAAATAAATAATGTGATAAATATTGTTGGCTTATTTAGCAATCGTCAGATAGACTAGAATATTGGTAACATACTGTGTGAGGTATTTTATGAAATTCATTTATGGCAGTTAACTAACCAGCAATTGTCATTTATTTAATACCTACTGAGAGGGCAGTATTGACTAAGAAAATGGCACAATGATTCTGTTTTTCAAATTGTCAGTAACTTCCCAGTGGTACATAAAGTGTCTTAAACTAATCTGAAAACTATTCAGTATTTAAAATTTGAAAATAAAAATCACAGATATTATAAAGATCGTAAATATTTTATTATGTCTGAAGTAGTACAATCACATTGTAGTGAAAAATGCTGATTCACTTGTCACTACAGGTCACAGAATCTGAGGAAGAACCAAAGGGAAGGGGAAAGGATCCTAAATAACTGCCTATCTTTGGAGTCCCTCTTTGGGGTGCTGAAATCCCCCCCTACAACTTCAGCATATTAGCTTGTTAAACTTCCATGGGTCTCTTGGGTCAGCTGGAGGGCCTAAGTGAAATGGGTAGAGAAAAATAACTCTCTGCATTCAGCGTGAATTGTAAAATACCTTTGTTAATAACAGTGCAGGTGTTCACCTGGTTCAGAGGGGGTTAAATCAAGGACATGGAACATTCCTGCCTTGGGTGGAAGAAATCTCGTGGTATTACTGGGCCCAAATGTCATGCAAACTGCTGAAAAGCAATAATTAAATGTACACCTTTGACTTTGTTAAATGAATTATCTAAGAAGCTCCACCCTACTGGGAAAAAAAATAAATTAAGCAGTGTGAGTCTACTGTTAGCAGCTGCAGTGATTATATGGAACCTGTAGTTTAGGAGTATTTGGATTAAGAACTATTTGTACGTATGGAGTGCTCACCTCTATGTCTACAGGAAATACTATGATTCATCTAGGATGTGTTTACCAGTATATGCTACAAAATATATCAGGTAAAGCCAAAATCTCCTGAAGAGGGAATTAATTCACATTTTGTAGGTCTGTATATTTTTTTAAAAATGAGAAAAATTTAAAAATGCTTTGTTTTAGATCTTAAAGTAATGAATTTCTATATTATAAAATTTTGCCATATGATTGTGATAAGGAAAATATTGTCATATAGGCCAAATGAAGGAGACAGAGTGAACTAAATTTAAAAGTCAAGATTTTCATAATAGAATGGCAACAAACTTCAATATAGTGACAGTTTAAGAAACTTAAGAAACAGAGACCTCATTCAATCAAAAAGGGAAAAGATTAATGGATTAATAACATCCAGTTGTTAAATTATGCATCATCTACTGAGGATATGAAATTTGTTAAGAAGACTCTATGAACCTGAGTTTATCTCTGATTTAGGTAATAAATGTGTGTGTGTGTATATGTGTTTATGTATGCTTATAGGTCCTCCTTTTTTTAAAATTCATCACCTGCCTCTTTTCCCATTATCTTTTACTATAGATTAAACAATTTTCTAAGGCAAACAGCATACAACCATGTCTGCTGTTCAGGGGCTGAATGTGCAATACACTGGACCAGCTCTTCAATGAAGAGCCTTCCCTCTGGAAGAATGAATGCCTTTACTAATTGATCCTTATTAAAGAACTGGAGAGTAATCTTCTTCCTGGGAAAATTGATTCTGCTTACCTAGAGGAGATTATGTTTCTGAAAGAATATTTGCTTACTCTGTGCTTGCTCTGTTGAATTGGCACCAGCAATTCTTCTTATTTGAAGAAGTCCAAAACATAACACTACTCTCTGGTCACCCCAGCTTCTGTAGATACACCACATAATTACCTAGAGGCATCTCAATTAAGTGAGCGTGACTGTCCTGATTAGGCAAGAGTCCTCGCTATTAAATATTATTAGTTAATTTGATGCCTTGGGAAAATTCTTGATGAAGCCCATCCCACTAAGGGAAGGGCATTGTATACTTAAATCTAAAGCAGAATGCTCAAAACACACAATAAAGTTCATTAAGTCTCAAACAATATCATTTGGAGACATGTGCTCTAGGCTTATAGGAACATGGACCATGAAAGCTGAAAAGAACTTTAGAAATGTCATTGCACCTGACACTAACTTTATAGATGAGTAAATAAAAGCCTATAGAGATGTGGTTATCAGGAAAAATAAACTAGATTTTAATTCTCCTGACTCTTTCAGCCAAGGGCTCTTTACCTGATCGCACTGTACATCCTCAACAATGCCAGTGGTTGAAGTAGAAGCATCTCTAAGGATATGACTTCTTAAAGTAGTTGTGATGCTGGTGATGGTGCAATGATCATGCAATTGCAGCACTTAGAGTTGAGTTCTAACTAGTGTTTTAACAAGGAGCATGACAATCTTATTGCATCTGATTTTTGCTATTTGTATATTAGAGATAATTGTGTTTATCTCATGAAGTTGTGGTGAAGAGTTAAATCATTTCATGACCAGATACTTTGAAAATGATAAATCTTCCTGTAAAATATATTAAACTGATGTTGAAAATTTTTCTTTAGAAACCTTTCTGCAACTTTTGATCCCACATGGTAGATGGAATACCTGTGTTTATGCTCTTCCTACCTCCATCATTCCACCTCACATGAAATGCCACTAAAAATAGTAGTAGAGAATAATGAAGACAAAATTCCACAAAAGTGAGAAAGTATGGGGGACAGACATCCACAGACAATGATTTTAACAGATTTTTGGTAGATAAGCATAGATGATGAACGAGTGGATGATGAAACTGGCCAGTGGAAAGCACAGCTATGAGTTAAAGTGGAGAGACCCATGGCCCTGACTAGAGTTTATCTTCTCTGAAGAACCCTGAAAAATATTAAGACAAAAAAAAAGAAAGAAAGAAAGAAAAAAAAAACTATTGCAGATAAAGAAAATTAATAGATAGCAATGGATTATACTGCAGTGGATTAATAGATTATATCATTTTGTAATATAGACACTATGACTTGCAACATGAAAGAAAAGGAAATAGATCGAAAATCTAATTTCAGAGAAAAATAAGCAAATTCAGGAAACAAAAGAGAACAGCAACAAAAAAATTTCTAAACAACATCCTTACATAGATTCAAGAGGATATATTATTTTCTTGAAACAGAAGAAAAATTTAAAAAAAAATGGCCAAAGGAAAAAAACAAGTTCCTAGAAGTTAAAAATATTGCTAAAAAAAAAAAAAAAAAGTAGCAACACAAAGTTTGTAAGAAAAGTCTATTGTCCAAATAATGAGTATCAGAAGGAAAGAGCATAAAGTTAGATGAGATGACATTTTATAAAAAATTAAAAGAAGCAATTTTTTTAAAAAGGAGGACATGAACATTCAGATAGAAGGGACTCAATAACATCCACACAAAATAGAAGAAAAACACGTACCTAAGGAATATCTGTTGGGAATTCTTGAACATTTAAAATAAAGAGAAATGTCTAAAAGCTTTCAGAGAAAACACATGCATATATTACTTTGAATATGAAAAGCCAATGAAGCTGGGGAATGATGTATCCAACCTAGCCAAACTATCAAACAACATGGTACGTTAGTCAGTTTTCCATTGCTGTGACAAAATACCTGAGATAAACAACATATAAAAGGAAAAATTTATTCTAACTCATAGTTTCAGAGGTTGTAGTTAAGGTCAGTTGGCTCCCTTGCAACCTGTGGTGACATAGAACATTATGATGGGAAGCTCATGGTGGACCAAAGCTGCTCACTTCATGGTAGCCAGAAGTAAAAAAAGGAGAGAGAGAGAAAGAAAGGGTCTGATGTCCCTGTATCTCCTGAAAGATCATGTCCCTCCATTAGGCCCCTTTCTCTTGTAAGTCCTGCAACTCCCCAGTAGTACCATAGACTGGTGACTCAGCCTTTAGCATATGGGCCTTTGGAGGACATTAAAGATCTAAACCATGACACATGGTTACAGAATAATAAACATTCTTTCAACATATTCAGCATTCCAAAAAAATCATTTCTGAGGATATTTTTCAGCAAAATGGGGAAATAAACTAAGAAAAAAAGAAACAGGAACTCTAGTAAGTAATGTCTCCAAATGAGGAGAACTGTTGAAGGGGGTCCCAGAAGGCCATTTCCCAGGATGTTCAAGGGTAACAAGACTGATGGAGGGAGGAAAGTGCTCCTGGAAGGATGATCACTCTGACAGGGGCAGAAATGAAACTACAGAGAATAAATGATAAAGGAGGAGCCTGATAGCAATTGAGAATATGATGAAGGCAAATGGATCAAGAACCAAAAAAGTGAAAATGCCAAAAAAAACTTACACAAAATGAGAAATAATAACATTATTGTGTAATATAGACACTGATTTTTAACCTTCAACAGTGACCTGTAGTCAAAACACAGAAAACTTATCTCTTTTTATTGAAGTTAAATTTACCTATGATTATAAAATGTTGTGAAGATGTCACTATAAAAATAAAATTATAGGTGATAGCAATTGCGGGAGAGTGATTTGTGGTCAGAGGAAAAATAGGGAAGTGATGGGAATGGGTAATACCTCAACTGAGAAAGTGTGAAGTCATAAGATATTGTCTTTGATGGGTTGAATAAGAAATAAATATGAATATATATATATATATTATTTTTTTTAAGAGTAACAATGCTTCAAGGAAGCAAAACTAAGGTTGTTGATATCTTTGGGAGAGAGTAGAAGTGGTAGTAGTGTAAATGGTAAGTAAGCTAAATTCCACAAATAACATCTAAAGTCAATTAATCAGGATGTAGCAATGTAAGAATATTGTTTAGAAATACTGTGGTAAGTACTATCTAAGGAAGTTAAAAGGAGTTAAAAGTTGTTCCTTAGAGATTTAATAATGAAGTGATGGGGGCAAAAAGGGACTATTCCTTCTTATGATAAACTGTAATTGCCATTATTGGTTGACTATCAAGCATCTGCCCCTTTCTCCTTCCAAAAACAACGCTAATTTTGTTTGTATTCATGGAGCTGGAGTTGGAGGGTGGGCATTCCTATTTAAAATGCCAAGGATAACCTCATTTCCTTTGTCTGTGATGCTAGTCTGGCCAGAGAAATGAGAAAGGAAGGGTTCCAGGTGGGGAAAGGGATATTTTTGAGAAAAAAGTCATATTTAATATTACAACTAAACAACGTATTTAATATTACAAATTTTACTCTAAGCATACAAAGTTCTCATTCTTCATTTCACAGTTTTAAAACATTGTGTTTTCAAAAGTTATCAAGCAGCAACTTAAGTCAATGGAAAAGTATATAAAAATAAAATGAAACTCTCTGGTTGTCAACCTTAACATTGAGCATCTTTTCAGATGCTAACATGCATAGTTCTTGTTGTGATTATGTATGTTACAAAAACATGGGAGCATACTATATACACTTTCCTACAACTTTCTTTTTCACACAACATTATTTCCTGGACATGTTTCCTTATCAATGAATTCCTTATAAAGGAATTCTTTCTGTGACTGCACAGATTTCCACATATGGACAGGCCATAATTTATTTAACCTGAACCTTATTAATAAATATTTAGATTGTCTCCAGTTCTTCACTAATATAACAGCAACAAAAATGCTGCCACAAATGGATACACACTTTTTTTTTTTGATTTTTATTTTTAAGTCTATTGATGTGATGGATTACATGTATTGATTTCCATATGTTGAACCAACCTTGCATCCCTGGAATGAACCCCACTTGATCGTGGTGCACTATTTTTTTAAGATGCTTTTGTATGCGATTTGCCAAAATTTTATTAAGAATTTTTGCATCTATATTCATCAGGGATATTGGTCTGAAGTTTTCCTTTTTTGATGTGTCTCTGTCTGGTTTTGGGATCAAGGTGATACTAGCCTCATAGAATGAGTTTGGAAGGGTTCCTTCCCTTTCTATTTCGTGGAATAATTTGAGGAGTATTGGAGTT